>JAJOOS010014751.1:0-19815 GCA_029582725.1 Solanum chiquidenum | reverse complement strand
CGATTTTCGAATTTTGATACGGTTGTTCTAAAATTCGGGTTAGACTCATTTCCCACTCAATTTGACCCCCTGAATAAGAATATGAAGTCGGATTTTCGAAAAACGAAACGGATTTTGAGATATATGGAAATTACAATTATAGGTGTTTCTGAAGCACATTTTCGGGCATTCTTGGGGTCGTTTCAGTATTATTGTTTGCTTCTCTCTGAAATTTTACTTGCAATTTTAGATTTTCTTAATAAAATTAGAGGTCTTGTGTGTGTTTATTCGATAATACATAGTATGCGCTGAATTTTTTTAGGTATTATGTGTTTCTTCTTCTTCTTTTTTTCTAAAAAAATGTGTTTTCAAGAACGTCTCAATAAAACTAAAAGCCTAACACCAAATTATTTGTCACGCCCGAGCCTACACTCTGGGCGCGACCGGGTACTCGATAACCATTGCTGGCCCTAAGGGAACCCTTGGCCTCGCTCAACTCTTAGCGGAAGACTTACTTAACATAGAATAGTCTAAAAAGATAAACTCAAATAATAAACTCATAATGTTTTAAGGAAACATTCAACTGGCCAAAGAGACAACTCAAGTCTTTAAACATTTATAACTCAAAATGGAAAAGACTAATGAACTACTGTTTATCTATCTATGAAGCCTCTAATACTATGAGAGATGTCGGGACAAGACCCCTGATCATCCTAACAAACTGAAATGTTGGAAAAATATAAAGAAGGGATCCTCCAAAAGCAAGGGGGCTCACCAAACCAATCTGGAACTCAACTGGATCAACGAAGCGTTGGTTGATGATCTTGGTTATCTATATCTGCATCATAAAAGATGCAGGCTAAATGGTGTCAGTACATGGAATGTACGAGCATGCGAGGGAAAATGTAAACAAGTCATAAGCTTGAATTGAAAATAAAGAAATAGCTTACCTCGTATCAACTCAACTCATGGATACTCAACTCATTTCAATATAAAGTAGTAGTAAAGATGCATTATAAAGAAAAGCTTTTAAAACAGTAGGCAATAACTCAATGTATTAGAAAATACAATATAACTCAGTTTGTATGAAAAATACAAATAACTCTATGGGAGATTCTCTAACCGACAACCATCACTATGAACTATGTGATGATACAACGTCTATCCCACGCTGGCAGAACTGTCCTATACTTTTTTTGGGTATAGGACCTACTAACTAAGTTGATCCACTAGTCTATGCTAAAAATAATGAGGAATCCTCTAAAAAGTATGATCCTTTCTACCCACGTAGGCTACATGGTTAATGGGGGCTGTGAGTTGTTAGAACTCTCCCCATATCTGTGCTTAATACTACTCCCAAAATATACTTAGCTCATATGTTTAAAAACATAACTCTTTCTCTGGTTTGATAGTATTACTCAAAATAGTTCTCTTAAGAGAGAAAGTACTCAAAACTGCTCATGAACTCTTTTGGAAATCGGTGTTTCCTCTGTTGTTAAATGTAAAAACATTTACTCTTGGGAATACTTAGTTTCCATATATCATTTTAAAGTAAATGAACTCTACTCTACTCTTCCTCAAACTCAAATGCTTAAGTCTTAAAACAAGTTTAAAAAGGTTTGCAAAAGACTTCTCAAAACACTCGAAAGAACTGTCAAGACTTGACTCTTATCTCTACCTTAAAATTGAATTATGAATTCAAGGTTATGATATCATGTTATCAATGATCACTCGATTTTTATAAGTAGTTGAGAGGATTTATAATCAATAGGGATCGAAGGAATACTTCTAAAGAACTAAGACGGGTTAAACAACTGAACACAGGATGGGGCAGGCAACCCTTGCGCACTGGTTGGCAGTGGGTGCCAGCCCCTAAACTACTAAAGGGTAGTTGGGGCGCATTGGCTGGCGCAGGGCGCCATGCCCCAAACAATAGAAGCATCTTCCTGGCGCACTGGCTGGCGTAGGGTGCCAGCCTCTGCCCTGATTTCTCCGACGAATTTTCTTACTCATTTTCTGATCCCAATTTGCCTAGAATCGAATGGTTTCTTCCCCAATCACTTAGATTCGAATACCCAACAAAAGCACACAAGAATCTGCTAAAAAAATCTTAAACTCCATACGATTTTCTCAAGAACTCACAAAACCTCAACAATCAAAATTACAAATGGAATTTCAAGAAAACACTTCAAGAACTCAAATCCTTCAACTTCAAGAATGAAAATTGCACTGAAAATAATATGATTAGTGTGTGGGTGAACGGGTCCAACAATATAAGAACTCACATACCTCTTAGGGATCAAACCCTTGGCGAAAATCCGCAACAAAACTTCAAGAACTTGACGAATGCCTTGGATCTTCTCCTCTTTTCTCCTCCATTCTTTTCTTGAACTCTTTTTCTAAAACCCTAGCGTAAATTAGGATTGTAAAAACTGAACCAAATCAGTTTAGAACCCTAAATATTACCATAATTCGTTTTAAGCTGATGGGGGTAAGGAAAAGACCAAAATACCCCTCATATTTTTGGGTAACTTTCCTTAATTGAATAGCCTGACTTCAAATAGTCATATCTCCCTCATACGAGCTCGAAAATTAGCAAACTTGATGGCGTTGGAAGAGGATTCCAAGACCTTTCATTTGATATCTTATGGGCCACCTAACTCATCCTGTATTGAAAGTTATGTTAGTTTGAAGTTGATCCAAAACTAATAACTTAAGTATAACTTGTAAAATTTCAAATTTTGCTCTTTCCAAATTAATTCTTTCTAATTTTAGCTCTTTCTAAGGAGAGATGTTACATTATTACAAGAAGTCTTAAATATTTAAACACATCCACAAAAATATTATTAATTTTGGGTTGGCTTTTTATTCTTACATACTACTTGTTTTTTGTTTATATTCTCAAAAGGCCCTAAGCGTTTAACTTCACATAGTAATATTATTATTTATAATACTAAGAATTTGTTTTAGTTAATAAGGTCAGAAATTTGTTTGTGTTGCCTTTTTTATTCTTATATATTTTTGGATCTGTGCCAAGAACATCTCAATAAAATTAGTAGCCTCACACCAAATTATAACAAGAGGCCATAAATATGTATATACATGCATACAAATATTATTAATTTAGGATTGACTTTTTTATTCTTACATACTACCTTTTTTCTTGTTTATATTCTCAAAAGACACTAACCATTTAACTTCACATAGTAATATTATTATTTATAAAGCTAAGAACTAGTCGTAGTTAATGAGAAGTTAGATATTTGTTTTGGTTGCCTTTTTTATTCTTATATGTTTTTGGATCTTTTCCAAGAATGTCCCAATAAAATTAGTAGTCTAAAACCAAATTATAATAAGAAGCCTTTAATATTTACACACATGCATAAAAATATTAATTATTAATTTAGACATGCATTCAGATGCTAAAAAACAAACAATCTTAATCATTCAGTGTACAGATCTAGAGAGAACTTCTTAATCATTCACGACATACATTCAAATTCAGACGTCGTAATCTTAATAAAAACAAATGAGGCCTTAGTCTTTAAGTTAGGGGTATTTATGTAATTTAACATTCAAAGTAGGGAGTTCATGTTTTTAAGGTAGTAAGTATAGATAGATAGATAGATAGATAGATAGACTTGTGTGTAAGAAAATATCGCAGTACGAAGTTTTTTTTAAAATAAAATGTAAAAAGAAGAAATTTAGAAATGTCTAGCCAATTTAAAATAATAATACCAAATCAAATGATTTTTTCAAGATATATCGTTATAATCACTAATTTACATGTGATCTTTTATTATTATCTATCAATGTTATGACATGTGGCTAATTGTGATATAATCAATAGGTGACATTGCTAGTACTTAAATATAGTTGATTAATTATATATATTTAATTTATTTCATAATAATACTCTTCTTGAGTTCTCGGGTGAGGAAGAACACAATTTGTTCAATGCAAAAGTTGAGTCAGTATTGAAACTAATGTAAGTTACTATAATATTTATTTTATTTTATAATAGACTTTTTATATCTATCAAACAACATAATTAGATGTCGTTGTTCGAATTAAAGTTGAAGGATTAAAATAGTTAACTTAAATCGAAAAAAAGATAATTTTTCTTTAAAGGTAAAATAAAATTTATCAGTTTTAATTTATTGAAGTGACAATCAGGTTTAATATAGTTATTTTTATTGCATTAATATGTTTTTAAAATTTCATAAGTTTAGAGATCCTGAAATAAATCTTATTCATTTAATGATATTTGTGAAATGTGAAAATGAAATTATTGCTTTTATACTTATAACTATCTTCTATAAATACTTTAAATTATTTTACATTTAAATAACATATAAATTAGACTCTAAAAAAGTATATTTAAATACTTATTCCTAAAAAACAAACTTAAAAAAATATAGCTCCCTTTTAATAATAATTGACTCACGATTTTAACTTTTTTCATAATTAATTAGTAGCTTTTTTTAATAATTTATGTAAGTTATTTGACAATTATATTATAATCATGGCGTGATTTAGCAAATAAACTTGTGTTGATATTATGTTGTTATGAAAAATATGATATTAAAATAGAAGTTAATAAAATAACCTTATCAATTCTTATTATAATAAAGTACTAGAAAAAGTTATTATAGATTGTCATGTTTTGCAAGGTGCTTCTCCAATGTATTTGAGAAAATGTGTTTACTTATAATAAAGGATAAGGAGATAATATAAAAAATAGTTACAATGACTGTTTTTTCTTAAAGAGTCTGTTTTATACTTCTTTTACTATTTTATTAAATAAAAAAATTACCGTTTATTTTAAAACTGAAATTTCAGATTTTAAAGAAAAACGTTTTTTTTATGTGTGTTGTTGAAATAATTAAGGTAAAATAGTAGTTTTTTTTTTTTGATACTGTTTTTATTTTTAAAAGTCTAATATTTTTTTAGTTCAATGAAATAATTAAAGCCTGAAAGATGAGTATCTTTTATTATTTTTAATGTAACATTTTTCTTGACTTACATACAATTTATAAAATTATTTTAGACTCCCTTTTAATAATAATTGACTCACAATTTTAACTTTTTTCATAATTAATTAGTAGCTTTTTAAAAAAAAATTATGTAAGTTATTTGACAATTATATTATAATCATGGCGTGAATTAGCAAATAAACTTGTGTTGATATTATGTTGTTATGAAAAATATGATATTAAAATAGAAGTTAATAAAATAACCTTATCAATTTTTATTATAATAAAGTACTAGAAAAAGTTATTATAGATTGTCATGTTTTGCAAGGTGCTTCTCCAATGTATTTGAGTAAATGTGTTTACTTATAATAAGGGATAAGGAGATAATAGAAAAAATAGTTACAATTACTGCTTTTTCTTAAAGAGTCTGTTTTATACTTCTTTTACTATTTTATTAAATAAAAAAATTACCGTTTATTTTAAAACTGAAATTTCAGATTGTAAAAAAAACATTTTTTTTGTGTGTTGTTGAAATAATTAAGGTAAAATAGTAGTTTTTTCTTTACTTTTTTTGATATTGTTTTATTTTTAAAAGTCTAATATTTTTTTAGTTCAATGAAATAATTAAAGCCTGAAAGATGAGTATCTTTTATTATTTTTAATGTAACATTTTACTTGGCTTATATACAATTTATAAAATTATTTTAGACTTGATAGTAAATTTTTAAAGTTAGTAATATTTTTTTAACTTTATTTTAAATGCCTATTTTGTATAAAATAATAAGAGTATAAATTCAATTATTTTATTAAAGAAAGACGCATGTCATCAGCTAAGTTAACTAATGACAAATGTCAACATATAAAAAAAGCATACTTAAATTGTCAACATCAGTCAAAATCATAATTTTTTTTCTATACATCAGATATTAAGAAAATTAATTTATTAAATATTAAAAATTTAAATTTTAAAAAAATTGCATGAAAATAAAATCAGATAAATTTATTTATGCATAATTATATATTTTAGTCTAATTTTAGTTATTATTAGTTTTAAAAGTCCTTTATATAATTACATAAATGATTAGTTAATTGAAAAAAGATCAGATAAAATAGTTTCATAATACCCCATTATCTATCCACTACTACACATTCCTATAATCAATGAAAAATCGTGTTTATAACATTTTATTTTAACAGTAGTTATTTTAAACTAAATTAAAAAAAAATAATCACAAGATAAATATTTATGATTATTTAACAAATTCACTTTTGTCACACCCCGAGCCTACACCCTGAAAGTGGCCGACACTCGAGAACCATTTATGCTCCCCAAGTGAACCTTGGCTTCGCTGACTACTTAGCAGAAGACTCACTCAAGCACTAATAGGCTTAAAACAAAATTTGATCTCAAAATAAAACTCAACTCGAATGTTTGAAAGCATTCATTGCAATAATTATAATAGTTTGTAAAACATTTTGAAAGGAAATAAACTACCGAGAGACTCCTTGACTTTTTCTATCTACGAAACTTCTAATGTTTAAGATAGGTGTCTGGACAAGACCCCTGACGCCTAAAAACAACTAAACTCAAAGTAAATGTGCAGTCCTCCGGAATGCTAGGTGGCTCACCGGAGCTATCTAGAGTATAGAGTAATCTCAACGGAGCGCCGACTAATATCCTGAACACCTGTATCTGCATCATAAAAAGATGCAGGTCGAATGACATCAATACATTTGAATATACGAGTATGTAACATAGCCTATGCGAAATAACTTAATGAAAGGACTGCAATAGATAACAATATACACAAGCTAAATGTAAAGAAATAAAGGAGTTAAATCATTTAAAGCTTTCCAAAATACTTGCTAATTTATGAACTCAACATAATAAGTGATATATTAAAATACACTTTACCTCTATTGGGAGATCCTCTAACCGACAATAATCACTATGAGCTACGTGATGATATAACATCTCACTCACACTGCCAGAACTGTCCTATACCGTGCCGTAGTTGGAAAAACATGGTTTATGAGGATTTTGAGTTGTCTGAACTCATTCCCATATCGGTGCTCAATACTACTCCTAATAATATATATATACTCATGCTCAAATCTATAAAACGTACTATTTCTCTGGTTTGAGATAATATCTCTAACTATCCTCTTAAAAGAGGTAACTGCTATGAATTATCTCTGAATTCATTGTTTATTTAGAAAATAACCCTCTTTGCTCAATGTAAAAATATTTGCTCAATGTAAAAATACTTTCTCTGGGTTGAGATAAGTAAGCAAAAAAGGCCCCTTTAAGAGGTACCTGCTCTGTACTCATTCTTTCTAAAAAGACTTTTACTTTTATCAAAATAATACTATCTTTCTTCATGTAAAAATGAAACATTTGAGAAATACTTAGTTCCCTTATACTCTTGCTCAAATCCTGGTTAATACTCTTTATCAAACTCCTCTTTACTTTTTCAAAAACTCAGTTTAAAACAAAAATGTTGTCTTTAAAAGATGCTCAAAATAGGGTTCATACTGAAATATAGACATGAACATTTCAACTCAAGGATCTCAATAACAATATAGAAAAACTCAATACTCAAAACTCAACGATACTACTTATCTCAAGAATACTTAATTAATAGGGTTCATGCTGAAATATAGACATGAACAAATCAATTCAAGAATCTAAATGTATAACATATAAAAATTTAATAATTAGGAATATAATTTCAAAAAGAACTCGGAACTCAACATCAACTCATCTCAAGAATGCTCAAATCTAAGGATAGAACCCTAGATTACTCTTTTACTGATTTGAAAGTAGATGTAGGGCGTGAGGACAAAATAGTCCAACACTATGACAACCTTACATACTTGGAAAAACAAAGTTCTTTGGCGAAATTGATAAAGCTTGAAGAACACTCAAAACCCTATTTTTTCTCCTCTTGGAACCTTGCACTAATGACTTGAAGTGTTAATGAACGTAAAAGAACTGTTTAACACTTTCTAAGCCCTTAACTAGGTTAAAACGTCGTGGTTTAGACTTAAAATAGGTGTTAAAACGACATAGGGGAAACACCAAAATGACCTCAACTTAAAAACTAATAGAGTGCCTTAAAAGGAAGGCTTCACGGACCGTTTAGGGCTCCATAGTACCTTGAAACACTTCATTGGCCGTATATCCATATGTGAAACTTTGACTGTCTGACAGAGCCTTACTAAAACAAGCATAACTTTTTACTCCGAACTTGAAATGGATCAAACTTGGTGGCGTTGGAAAGATGACTCATAGACCTTTAATTTTATAGGTCATGGGCCACCAAATTCATTATGTACTGAGAGATATGGTAATTTAAATTTGATCAAAGTAAAATCTCATATTGAAACTCAATCAGCAAAAAAACTTTCAGCTCAACTTTGTGCTAGGGAATTTTAGTGACCTTAATTTATATTTAAAATCATTCCAACATTTAAAGAATATACAATAATTTAAAAGATTACGGGTGACCTGTAAGGACCCCTTAACGGGTTGTACAACTCACCACAGGCCGTCTAGGGTCCCGTTCAGGTGACTCAAATCCTGGTAGCCCTAGACGGTTTCCCTACCTCCCATAAACGGGTCGTGGACCCCTAAACATATTTTTTAGGGTTTCATGAAGGGTTTATGGTCAATTTTAGGTTCGTGGACTTTCCCGTTAACCCTCTTTAGTCTTTCTCAAAGTTTGAGGTGTTACATGAATGATTCAAATTTTAAGAGTAGAGTTGTGAGGTGTTATAGAATGATTTGGGTCTTAGCTTAGAAATATTTGGGGTGTCACAATATCTCCCTCTTGGGATCATTCGTCCTCAACTGACGGTTGGACTGAGAATTGATAGGAAAGGAGTTACTCTTACTATCTTTCTGACTTCTGAACTTGCCTACTAACATATGTGGAACTGATTCATACTAAGAGTTTTGTACTATCTATAGCACATAAGTGAAGAATGATATTGTTTTGAACATAGTTACGCTCTATCTAAAGTTATCTTACATGAAACAAAGGTATCTAGGCATGAAGTAATATTAGGACTATTATGCCTTAATCAATACAACTATTATATTTCAAGCCTAGAAGCACCTCTAAACCATTCCCTCCCTTATAAATACCGCACTTCATTAGCTACAACTCATAAATCCTACAAGGGTTTATGGCTACTCTTACGAAGGTCCAAGTTAAAATGTTTGCTCTTACTCTGTTCAATCCTAATCTCTAAATCACAATATATTAAACATGAGATGTTTATACTAATCTAACCCACAAGATTCAACTTTTATGCCTCTATAGGAAATCTCATGCCATGAATAATACTCCTTACCACTACATTCTATAAAACTTTGATTCCTAGTGAAGAAGCATCTAATGCATCATGTACTCATCCACATGTAACAGTACCACATTCAAGCCTAGTATTATAGACAATCCATGGACTCTAACTAACCAATCCTTCTAAGAATTCCTCCTCCTCCTCTCGTCATCTTTATAAATTTCACTCATTACTATCATGAACTAACTAACTACTCTCACCTAAATATTACTCATAGTAAAACTTCATTCATCCTTCCTACACTTTTATAACCTTAGATGGAATAAGCACACTATTTCTACCAGTATTAGAAACATCAACCTTCTCCTTTTATCATCACTCAACTACTATCATCAACATCACTCTCTAACTAAAAAGGATCACTGGAAGCACGATTCATTTGAGAATTCTGATATAAAAATATGCATGACATAACATTATATTGCTAGCCATTGAGATCAAATCATGAATCTGCAACACTGAGCATACTATGAGATATGAGTGCTTATGTGAATAAGTTCATACCATGAGGCCTAATATCCATAACTTTACGGAGTTAGATTGAGATCAATGTGCTAAAGTGTTTGCCACTCATTTTCAAAACTGAGCATATATGCGAATCTCTCTAAAGTGTATGAGCATAGTTATGGACATAATTTTGATATTAGAAACATCAATAAGATATTGGAATGATTGAAATTTGAGGAATACACAAGATTATGAATAGATTGATATATCTCTACAACTCTTTCTAAACACATCGCTATTTGATTCTCCACACTTGACTTGGTTTCACATCTTATCATCTCCCCTTAGGTCTAAAGCTGAAACTTTAAAGCTATGGATCTATTCCATCATCTCTGAATTGGTCTGTATTCACTTTACTCTAATACTCGGGAATGGTTTATCTCATTGCTACTAAACTCTCCGTGTGCAGGTACTCTGGTTCCTTCTAAGACCTCTTTCTAAGATGCTTCTCTTAAACTCTCCTCATTGGCTTATAAGGCTGCTTCATCTAACTCTCAAGGGGAAAAAGTAATGCTTACATCAGCCTATTCCATATTGACAACTCAAATATACTATCTAGGCACACATGAAAAAACATTAACTTAGTTAAAACCTCATCTGACTAAATACGATCTAAGGTACACCTCTTAATGCTCTTGCTAATCGGATGACTTAATCACACTCCCCTGCTCTTATATAAGATTCATAATACCACACTTGTACCTCTCACACTTATCAAAAAGTAACATCTTAATTTCTCACCTAATTTATGTCAAATCTACTAGATCTGATCTCGAATTAACATCATCACCCTCATGTTGCCATCCTTTTGATCACAACACTCATCTCAAATTCAAGCTCAGTGTCTATTACTAAACACGTATATTGATATAATTTCTTGCTTACTATACTAACTTACAACTACTAGATAAAATTAAGAAATACTCGCCCACTAAGACCTCATGACAAGTAGTCAATCTTTATCTCTCCGTCTACATACTTATAGTTTACCATCACATTCCATTTCACAACTTAAGTACTATTTACCCATTCACTATACATCATTATCTAATTATTTCTATTACCCTCTAAATATCATGAGCCTCTCCTTTTAAAAACCACAGACCTAGCTTAAATCTATCGCATCACGAATACTTGACTCTTCTATTCAACACTTATACTTGGTTGATACTAATGTATTGACACCTCAACATAAACTTCTCTCATGTTAAAGTGTATTCGAATTCATCTTGACTAGCAACTATTACCCTACCTTCTATCATAAAATCTACACAAACTCATCAATTTTTAGTCTACCCATAAGGAAAAACTCCTCATTAGTAATTCATTGCGTGCATGACTCCAACAACATATTTACCTCATCATTATCTCCCTTTCTTAGATTAAAATACCTATGTATGCATTCTTCTAACTCCGGGTACTTCTACTACTACTGGCTCATAATATCTCAAATCACACTAGCTGCCGGTTGGAAATACTACCCAAGCCTTCTAAATCACACTCCCCTCTTAAAGGTTGTCTCCTTAAACAAGGTTTAGAGAGAGAGAGAGAGTCTGGTTTTATATCTCATTTTAAGCTCAAACACACTATTCATATGAATATGAGTGTATTCTTTTAAATCTAAATACTTAAGCTAACTCAGGAGCTTCTCTCAAGACCCTCTGCAGTCTTATGACTTTCTGAAGACTTTTGCTTAGAGTAACTCATCGATAAGGATCAAGCCGTTGCTTTTCAACCACCTTGAGTATAAGGTGTAGTCGAATGGATTTGTGAAAACAATGAGTTTGAATAAGTTCCTTATGACACATTTCTATTGCATGATTTAGAGTATGAAAGAAGAGAAACTTTTCTTAAATATCTATAGTCCCTCATTTCTAGAGGTGGGACCCTTACAAACATAAATAAAATCCTTTTGAGATGACTTTATAGACACCCTATGACACTTAAACTCTGCGCTCTGATACCACGTTTGTCATGCCCCAAGCCTACACCCCGGACATGGATGACATTCGAGAACCATTTCTGATCCCCAAGCGAACCCTTGACCTGGTTTAATACTTAGCGTGAGACTCACTCAAGCAATAATAGGCTTAAACAAAATTTGATCTCAAAATAAAACTCAACTCAAATGTCTGAAAGTACTCATTGCAACAATTATAATAGTTTACTAAACAACTTTAAAGGAAAGAAAGTACCGAGAGACTCCTCAAATCTTTATATCTATGAAGCCTCTAATATTTAAGATAGGTTTCGGGACAATATCACCGATGCCTCAAAATAACTAAACTGAAAGTAAATGTGAAGTTACGGAATGCAAGGAGGCTCACCAAAACTATCTGAAGTGTAGAGTGATCTCAATAGAGAGCCTATTGATGATCCTAAACACATGTATCTGCATTATAAAGATGCAGGTCGAATGACATCAATACACTTGAATGTACAAATATGTAATATAGCCAAGGTGAAATAATTGAATGAAATGACTACAATTGATAACAATATACTCAAGCTGAATGTAAAGAAATAAAGGAATTAAATCATTTAAAGCATTACAAAATACTTACTCATATCTGAACTCAACATAATAAGTGATATTAAAATACACTTTAATTCTATTGGGAGATTCTCTAACCAACAATCATCACTATGAGCTACGTGATGATACAACGTCTCACCCACGCTGCCAGAACTATCCTCTATCGTGTGGGGTTATAGAACTTCTCAACTAAGTTGATCCACTAAGGAATAAAAAATCATCTAAAAAGTATGATAATGTACCCATGTTGGCAATATATGGTTTATGAGGATTTTGAGTTATATGAACTCATCTCCATATCGGTACTCAATAATACTCCCAAAAATATATATACTCATGCTCAAATGTATAAAATATACTCTTTCTCTAGTTTGAGATAATTGCTCAAAAATGCCTCTTTCAGAGGTAACTGCTCTGTACTCAATCTTTCTGAAAACTCTTTTACTTTTCTTAAAATAATACTCTCTTTCTTTATGTAAAAATGAAACAATTGGTAATACTTAGTTCCCTTATACTCTTGCTCAAATCTTGGTTAAAACTCTTTTTCAAACTCTTCTTTACTTTTTCAAAAAGTCAGTTTAGGACAAAATTGTTGGCTTTGAAAGATTCTTAAAATTTATAACTCAAAATATAGTTCATGCTGAAATATAGATATGAACAACTCAAATCAAGGATCTCAAAAATAATATACCAAAACTCAATAGTCAGAACTTAAGAACTCAAAACTCAACATTACGACTCATCTAAAAAATACTCAATTAATCAGTCAACCATCACAAAAGGTAAATAAATTAGACCTTTCATCAAATCAGCCATGGGTAACATGAAATCAAGCAATAAAGAGCAAACCCACTTGGGATTCAACTTCAACTTGTCAAATTCAAGTACAAAGTTGTAAAACCCAAAAAGCTAGAGAAGTGTTCTTCAAAGGTAAAATGTTCTCTCTACTAATAATTTATCAATCTCTCAATCTTCTTTTCGAACTCTCCTATGAACTCTATTCTTTGGGGTATTTATAATTTCCCAAAATTTTACCCAAAATTCCAAATAATGACTGATTCGACGACATTAGTCGGACTTATAGGACTGGCTCGGTGAAGCACCATTCGCTCCTCAGCTCGCCTTGTCATGCTCTAGTCTTTAAGAGTTTGAACCTTAGTTGGCGAACTTGATTGAGTCGGCCTTTTACATTCGGTGAATCACCAAATACCACCGTAGTCCGCCGTTCAAGCTTGAAATCTTTGCCTTGCACACTATAACTTTGGGCAATGAATGTCAAGTTTGTCGTTCTCAGTAGATGCACCGCCTTTTCTATTGGAGTTTGTCGACCTTCCTTGGTAGCAAAAAGTGCCTTGCACTATCTGATTGGGAGAGGTCAAGCTCAGTAGGCGATTCACCCTTCATGCTAGGCGATCAACAATGTTCACTTTTCACTTTTTTTTCCAGTTTTGTCCCTTCTTTCAAACATTAGTCCTTGCCTTCATAACTGCAAATAATTAGTATTAAAATGATAAAATTAGGCATTGAGGACACTAAATATTAAGGTAAATGGTACTTAAATTAGTGCAAATCTACCACTCATCAGAATCCTAGATTACTCTTTTACTGATTTGAAATTAGATGTAGGGTGTGAGGACAAATAATTCCAACACTATGATAGCCTTACATACCTGGAAGAACAAAGTTCTTTGGCGAAATCGATGAAGCTCGAAGAATGCTTGAAACCCTAGATTTTCTCCTCTTGGAACCTTGCTCTATTGACTTAAAGTGTTAATGAATGTAAAAAAATTGATTAATATTTTCTAAGCCCTTAACTAGGTGAAACATTGTGGTTTAGGCTTAGAATAGAGGTTAAAACGACATAGGGGAAAGACCAACATGACCCCAACTTAAAAATTGATGGGGTAACTTAAAAGGAAGGTTTCACGGACCGTTTAGGGATCCACGGCCCGTGAAACACTTCATCGGCCGTATAGCCATCCGTGAAACTTCGACTATCTGTCACATATATTTTTAAAATAAAGTAGAAAAAGAAATAATAAATTCTAATATTCTTTGAGTAATTTATTTTATTATAATTTAAAATACATTTTCAATTCAAATTGAAATACGTTTTATTTTTTTATAATTTTAATTATTGAAGCGACATATAATTCCTTATTATTAATAGTTTAATTGATTGTAAATCATTTTGAATAATTAAATTATATTCTTATATTTTTTTGTCGTTGTTACCTTCAAAGCATTGATCATGGCCATTCATGTAAAACACAACATTATAAAGTCTGAAATTCATAAAGAAAATCAAAGTTAATATTCGACCAACAAGTATGAAATTCTTATTGTTATATACGCGTTAAAAATCTTGATAAATATGAATAAAAGTAATTCAAAAAAAAAGTTCAAACTATTGTAAAACAAGAGGAAAGTACAAGAATACTTAAACAGGAAAGGAAGACAAATGGTTATGGAAAGTATAGAGTAGACAATTTTATTTAATTCTCTTCAAGTGTGTCTTTCTTAAGGGTGAAGAATACTCTTTTATAGGATGAATAAATCATCCCTTTACAACCTTAAACCAAGATACGTTAGTATATCTTTAAGGCTTACATTAAGTTAATACATTACGTTAGGTTCTTGATTAAAAGAAACATTCATAATTAAATGGACTTGTAACACTCCCCCTTGGATGTTTATATATGATGTGCCTCGTTAAAACCTTACTAGGAAAACCCAGTGGGAAAAAAGCCTAGTGAAAGAAAAAGAGTACACATATCTTGTGATACGCCTGGAGTGTTGCCTCATTTATAAACCTTACCAGGAAAACCCAATGGGACAAAACCTTGGTTAAGAGAAAAAGAATACAACGCGAATTTTATTCCCCCGATTAAAACTTTATTTGATATCTTGGAGACGTCTCATTATAATTTTATATCTTAGCTTCTCAAATATTGACGTTGGCAATGCCTTATTGAATAAATCTGCAAGGTTATCACTTGAGCGAATCTGCTGAACATTTATCTCACCATTTTATTAAATATCATGTGTGAAAAAGAACTTAGATGAAATATGCTTTGTTCGGTCTCCTTTGATATATCCGCCCTTTAATTGAGCTAAGCAAGCAACATTATATTCATACAATATTGTTGGAATTCTTAGTTGCACAAAAAGACCGCATAATTGAAACACCCCGAATTCGAAAGAGGACATCATAGCAAATTTTAGAGGATTCCAGGTTCTAGCCACGAAGGCCAACAATGGTCCATGGGTAGGACCACGTCCCATAGGTGGGGGTCCATGGATGAGCACGTAGTAAGGTCCAAAGCTGGTCAAAGGACTAGGAACCACGGCCTGACCAACTGACACTCGATCAGACCACGGTCCGTGGTCCAGGACCCCAAGTTTAGGGTTTCTGACCCTAAATAATGGACCAACAGAACAGACCATCGGTCAGACCACGGTCCGTCAATCAGGGTCGTGGGTCAGCAGTCGATAATTAAGTTTAGGGGCAGTTGGGTCTTTTCCTAATTATTTTATATTGATACTATGTCATTTTCCCAATGTCTAAGACCTCTATATAAGTGATTTTAACCCCTAAATTATTTCACTCAAGTCATTCTCTCAAATTCACCAAAATAAATCCAAAATTCTTCCTTTCCAAATATTTCTCTCTAGAAGTTGAAGAAAAAGGGTGAAGCTAGGGCTCAAGTTCAAGTATCCATTATTCAATTACTTGTGGGATTTGATATCAAGGTATGATAGTTTTATTCATCCATGGAGCCCTTAAGATTCCACAATTGAAAAGGTAGAATTCCCCCATTTGAGTTAGGGTTTTCTTCTAAGTTGTGGGTATTTATGGATGTTGATCCAATTGATTGGGTAATAATTGTTTCTGCATGAATTGAGTGGAATACATGTTTTTAGGATGAATTTACATGTACCCATGCTTAACCCATGTTTGTAAGATGAATTTGATATAAATGGGCTTACATGAAAGGATAATTTATGGATTAGATGTATTCTTGTAGGATGAATAAGATACTTTATGAATTGCTTTAAGATTGAAGCATGTATGATTATTATGTTATAGATTGCTTTGAGAGTGAAGCATATGTTATGAATTATTGATTATTGATGTGATTGTTGTGGAAGGGATAGTTCCCACATGAATTGCTTAAGTATGAATGTGAAAGGCTTTATCACATTGAATGATTCTAGGTTGAAAGGATTGCTCACCTAAAATGAATCTAAGCTAAAAGACTAAGAAAATGATGAGGCTAGAGGTGTTTACCCTTGAACTGTAAATGAGAAGGATATGAGGCGATTACCTATATTACTTAGAATTGAATAAGAGGCGACTACCCTTATTCATTCATGTTGAACAAGAGGGGACTCCCCTAATTCCTAATATGATGATTGGACATGGAGGCGAGTACCCATGATCCTTATATAATGATATGGAGGTGAGTTCCCGTGTCATATGATGTTGGGAATGGAGGCGAGTATCCATGATCCCATAAGTTTGGAAATGGAGGTGAGTACCCATGATCTTTTATGTAAGGCAAGAGGCGACTACCCATGAGCCTTTATAGGAAGACACAAGGTGATTCCCCAGGTCTATAAAAGATAAGCTAAATATGTATGATAAGTGATGAGCTTGGATTGTTGCTTGAGTTTCCATCCATGAAGAGTAAGACTAGTGGAGGATTACCCATTTCTTGGCTAAGTATGCTTTGAGGTTACTTCAAGAAGTATTCCTTATATGTTGATATGATCTATTATATGCATTGATTATGCTTTATGACTTATGTTGTCTAACTCTTATGTTTATGTTAATGTTTATGCAAGTTATCATATTTAGTACATTCTTGTACTAACGCATAGTCTTGCCTACATTTCTTATCCAAGTGTAGGGTAAGGCGTTCCCGTCTCTCATCCTCGTGGCTAGGATATATAGTAGAAGATTGGTGAGTCCTCATAGCATTAGTGGATTTGGCCACCATTTCTCTTATATTCTTTCATTTGATGTTTTGAACATTGTTGTATGGGCTATTTTCATGCCCCGAAGATACACCTCGGACGCGGACACAGGACCTAGGATCACGACTGACCCCAAGCTAACCCTGAGCTGGCATATCATAAACAAACTGAACATATCTATAAAAAATAAAACTAATGTGTACGCTAAATCATGAGATAAACTGAAATGAAATGATGGGGAATACCCATATACTATCTGAATATATGAAAACTAAGAGTTTAACAACAACTGAAAATTCAAACTCAAATACTAAAGCTGAAACTAACTATGTCTAAAATAAGCCTCTAAATGACTAGAAGTGTTGGGACATGCCCCCAGCTAAATCTAGCAAAACTGAACTAAAAACTAAAAACAAAAGAAACATGTATGTCGTCCTCGGAGAATGAGGACTCACCACTGATACTGCTAAGATGAAGAACGGGAACCAATCTATGCGTGATTTGGAAGCTGAGGACCAGAACCTACATCACGAGAAGATGTAGCGTAGAGTATGCGTTAGTACTTGAAAGGTACTGATCATGCTGGATAGAATAAAGCTGAACAATATACATAACTGATTAAAGCATATAACTAAGCAATGACATGAGATAAGCATGATACTATACTGAAAATACTGAACATGAAGTAACTGAATGCAATGACCAGGTTTATAACATGCTGACTGAACTAAGTTCCAAGAACATGCAAATACGTTGAAAATGCAAGTACAAACTGAAGGAACATGATACTAAGACTAAAGCTACACATGAATGACTTAAAAACTGGAGAGGAACTATTACCTCAAACTGGAATGGAATCGGAAGGAAAGATGTGAGGATACTTGGTCATCATGGTTACTTCTGCTTCACAAGTAGCTCCCTCTACGGACAGACTCCTCCACAAAATATTAACTAAAGTGACTTCTTTGTTTCTCAACCTTCGAACCTGACGATCAAGGATTTCAAGTAGTACATCCTCATAAATGAGACTATCCTTCACAACCACACTTTCTAAAGGTACTATGGATGCTGGATCACCCACACACTTCTTCAACAACGAAATGTGAAAGACCGAATGCACTGCTGCTAGTTGTGATGGTAACTCTAACTCATAAGCCACTTTTGTAACCCTTTTTAAGATCTTGTAAGGGCCTACATATTAGGATTGAGCTTCCCTTTTTTGCCAAATCTCATCACTCCCTTCATAGGTGACACTTTCAGGAAGACCCAATCATCAATTTGAAACTACAAGTCCCTTCTCCTTACGTTTGCATAGGACTTCTGGCGACTTTGGGCTGTCTTAAGTCTATCTCTAATGAGATGAACTTTTTCCATGGTATCATGAATCGAATATGGCCCTATCAAGACTACTTTACCTACTTCAAACCAACCAATTGGAGATCTACATCTACGCCCATAGAATTCATCTTAAGGGGCCATCTGAATGCTGGAATGGTAACTATTATTGTGGGCGAACTCTATAAGAGGAAGTTGATCATACCAACTACCCTTGAAATCGATCACACAAGCTCACAACATGTCCTCTAAGGTCTGAATGATACGCTCTGCCTGGCCATCTGTTTGTGGATGAAATGATGTGCTAAGATTAACCTAAGTACCAAGACCTTTCTGAAATGACTTCCAAAAATGAGAGGTAAACTGAGGACCTCTATCTGAAATGATAGACAAAGGAACCCCATTGTAACACCCCAACTTTTCTAAGCGTCTAAATTAATTCGTACATTCGTGGAAAGACAAAGAGGGTGAGTAATAAATTAAAAATGATGTGGTATGTCATATTTTAAGTGTTCAAGGGTTGTATCTCAGGTTTTGAAGTTAATCAAATGGCAAAATAAAAGTTGGCGAAAGTTTTCGTAAGTTCCTTTTTAAAGATTTCTCTAAAATTTAGGTCAAATGTATTGGATGTTTTCTCCCAATATATAAAGATTTAGAAGGCCTATTACCCATTAAATCGAAGGCCTACGAGTCTAGTTTGCAACGCACAAAACCCCGTATCAAAACGACATCAGAGTAAAAAGCTATGAGGGTTTTACTAGGGACTGCTGGGGCAGAATCCGGGTCGGGTGAAAAATATGGTATGTCGGTTTATTTAACGTTTTAAGCTATGAAAACATTTCATTTCAGTTCCAAACCAGAAAGAAAGCTTAAGAGAGAGTTCCTATGGAGTTCTAGCATTATGAAGGTTAGTTTTTGACGATTTCTACCATTAAACATTGCCCCCGTGCCTAGAAACGTAATCCCTACACGTGACAATCATTTTTCCCTTCTATTAACTGTGTTTGGAGCTGGTTTTTGAAGATATAAATTGTATTTATTGGTGTTTCTTCAAGGTTTTAACTTGGTTAACTAAGGTAATCATCTCGGGACTCTTCTATGATTGTTTTTATGAATTTCTACGGACGTTTCGAC
>JAJOOS010014750.1:0-20296 GCA_029582725.1 Solanum chiquidenum | reverse complement strand
TAAAAACTTAGCCGATTTGAACTTAATTAGGATAGATTTGGCTAGTAATTAAATAAGACGAATTAATATAAATTAATTAATGAGCTTCTTAATTTTAACGAAACAAAATAATTACTCAAAATATAAGCTATTAATTAATTAAGCTAAATAACCAAATATTTAAATAAAACTAAAATCTTTTTTGAGAAAATTTTCGAATATTCGTAAAATATACTAATTAGACACATAATCATATAAAATATTATATTTATTATTTTATCATTGATAACAATGACAAAACTACATAAAATGACTTGAAAATATATTTTGAATCTTATAAAGTCAATTATTTCAAATCATTTAGAGTTTAGGAAGCTCGATGATTAATTTATATTGTGGAGGTCCAAAATTGGGTGTCAACAGAACTGATCTGATAATGCACAACATTATTACAGAAATTAATCTCTTTATCATTGTACTGTGAATCGCAAACTCTGATCGACATTGTTCTGTTTGAATGATGATAGTCTTTTCAGATGGTTTTTGCTGCAGCTTGGTGACGTGGTGCTCAGTCTCTATTCAGAGTTTGAAAAGATCAAGACCAGTCTTATCAAGAGGCCTGGAAAAACACTTAGCGACATAATCAGCTACTAGAAAGTCTTTATACAGCGGGGGATTTTCTTCTGATATGAGCTCTTTGATGGGACCAAACATCTTTGGAGATACAGAACTTTCATTGAAGAAGCATGCCACTGAAATCCTTGGTCCTACATTTTTCGCTACAACTCGATGAGTTGCACTTACAAACTTGTCATTTGAGAGGATCTGTTACAAAATCAGTTTGAGATGAGTAACAGTTTGTTAAAAAATGAGAACAAAGAGTTGTGTTTTGTTGCCAACCTGAAGAAGGTCACCAATATTTATAACCAAACCATGTTCAATCGGTTCAACATCAGCCCATTGGTTATCACGCATGACTTGGAGCCCACCACTCTGATCTTGAAGCAGAATGGTAAGGAAAACAGGGTCTGTATGCTTTGAAGTACCAAGAGTTAGCTCTGGCTGTGGGCATGGCGGGTAGTAATGGCATACCAATGTTTGTCCTTTGTCACATTCGGTAGCTTTCAAGTGGTTTGGTTTTAACCCGAGAGCTTCTGATAGTAAGCCAAGAAGAGTGTCTTCTAGTTTTATGACATGCTTTATGTACTCGAGGGATGTTTTCCTGGACATTAGGAAACGATCAAATAATTTTGCCCTTTACTGAAAGAAATTTTCAGAATGCTGCTGAGGCAGAAACACGTTGGGCTCCCCCGAACCTAATGATTTCATAATGTAGTACCACTTCTGAAAATGCTACATGAGGGCAGTGGCGGACCCAGAAATTTTATCAAGTAGGTTCAAAATATAAAAAAAATAAAATGAAGCAGTATTAATGTTGCAAGTGGGTTCAATATAGTGTGTTTTGTTTCAAAAAACAGATGAATATATATGTATATACAATGTATTTTTTCGACGAAGTGGGTTCATATAAACCCACTTGCAACAAGGTAGGTCCGCCCCTGCATGAGGGCAAGGGTGACCATAACATCTCTAGGAATTTCTTAATATATACTCTAGATCCAAATATCAACTAGAAATGAAGATAAACTACTGCTATACTGAGGCAGTGACCTCTAATCAATAAGTCTGAAGATATAATGCAAAAACTGCAACACCGTGTACGCATCAAACAGGACAGATATAGAATTGAAATTCAAGTGCAGAAAATACAGATTTACCTGCAAACTTCTGGTATTTCTTCTGGTTCATTGTGACCAGAAACTAGCCCAGATATGATTAATGAATCCTTCCAGTATGCAGTCTTTCCTTTTGTTTTGTACACATGAAGATTGCTATCATATCTAACTTCTCTCGTTGGATCAGACGAATAGTACTCTTTCTTCACTTCAACATCTTGTTCATGAAATTTACGAGTCCCATCTATCATTCCTTCCAAAACACTTGAAGGAATCCCATGATTTATCAGTTGGAAAAATCCCCATTTCTCAGATGCTTCCTTTATTTCATCAACAATCTTCTTACGCCCATCTTCAACGTGTATGCCACTTAGATCCACGACCGGAACCTGTAGAGTTGAAGACTTGCACATATTCAACTCCTCAGCAAGTTCATGAGGTGGCCTAATGAAAATTCTTGGAATCTCCACTATTCCAGAGTCAACTAGTCCCTTAATACCAGCTTTTGTATCATCAATAGCCTTTCTCTCATCTGATGAATCATAATCCATTTCAATCTTCTAGCTAGCTAGTTCAATAGACATCATTGAAGCTTATTATTGAAATGTCAAATTAATTAGTCATTTCTTGAACATCGAGAAGGGTGTTTATCTATATACTAGTTTCTAAACACGTGCGTTGCACGTGTATTCCATGTTAATGACTACCAACTTTTTAAAATTACAATAATTTTATTTCTTAACTCTTCCAAACAGATCATTGTTCTCTATTGCATTTTCTTAACCATTTGCCTAAAGACAAGTGTATTTTTCTAAAAAAATAATAAAATGATAGACACAATTGTGTTATTTCGAATAGATCATGCATTTATTTTATATATATATATTTATATTTGGTCGGATCAGACGAATAGTACTCTTTCTTCACTTCAACATCATGTTCATGAAATTTACGAGTGAGATGAAGAGATCTAGAGCTAAAGTGAGATGAAGAGATCTAGAGCAAGACAATAATAAAGTAAGAAGAACTTACAAGTTGATATCGCCAGAGAAGACCCAAACCAAAACTGAAAAATTGATTGAATAGTATAGTCTATTATATATTAGATCCATAAAGAGATACGTGGAGATGAAATGATTATTATATTATATGTTATATGTTAGATCGATAAAAATATACGTGGAGATGAAATGATTATTATATTATATTAGTATATTAGATAGATGAGAGATATGCGGAGAATCATTATTTTATATAGCACCCCTTGATTTTTGACACGGTTTTTTACGATTTTTTTTTTTTAAAATTTGTAGTCTAAATAATTCTTAAATATTTGTGTAATTAAAAATGATTTCATTAAGGCAAAGATAAAAAGAAACTTTTAAAGTTAAATTATTTTTTGTTATAATAAGATGATATTTTTTTTTGAAATTGACTAAAAAAGAGATGTCATATAAAATGAGACACAAAAAATAAGAATTTTTGGCTAAAAAGAATAGTCACATCACTTACTATATGCTTTAACTTTATCTAGAGGCGGATCCACATGTGGCGTTGAGGGTGTACATGCATCTGCTAACTTCGAAAAATTATGTATATATAGACATATATTTTATTAGGCACCCAAAGATACTAAAGTCAATTTTGCTAGCTGGTTTAGACGGTGAACTCCTTAGAGTTGAAGCGACTAGGCTCGAATCCCGTTGGCTATTTTTATTGTTTTTTTTTCTTTCTGTTTTTAGGTGTGAAGCTTAAAAATATCGAATAAATTAAGGGGATGACTAGTTTTGAACTTGCAACCTCATGATGCAAAGTGGAATTTAAAATCACTACTCCGCAAAGCAATTTTTTTTAAAGGAGTCATTAAATTTATATTTATCCATTAATACAACAGTTTTATATTTTTATGTTTGGTAAAATTATCATGCGAATTGATATTGGGTACATACTTTAAATAACGTGCATTAGTCATTGGTGGTGCACCCATCGTCTTCAAATTTCGGGTTCGCCTCTGACTTTATCACATATATGAATATTAAATAAGAAAAAACTATCTAATTAGATATACTTTACCACATATACTTAATTTACCTCTAATTTTAAAAAAATTACACAAAATATTACTTTTAATATTTATACGATATATTTTAAAATATTTAATCAGATACACAAATTTCTTAAATATGATATTGAATAATTATCTTAAAATTAACCTCCTTGATTAGTGCTAAATTATCAATTCAATTTTTTTTCTCTCACCTCGATGGCTCAATCTGTCGTTCCCCTCCCCCAATTAATTCCATTACCTTCCGTATCTCTCACCCCCCCCCCTCCTCAAATACCTCCATCATCTTCCTTTCTTTCTTAATCCTCTCAATTCATTTTGCATGTTCTAAATTCAAAACTAAATTTTGATAATCATAAGTATACAAAGATGTAAATTACTTTTTTTTCATTATTCTAATGTATCTTGGTTTTACATCTCATTCATGTATCTAAGATAGAGTTCATATTTCTCTAAAATTAGATTATATAAACTTTTACAAATTAGGCTCCGAGATACATGTTCATTAATGGCGAGATAATGTATCTGAGATAGAGTTCATATTTCTCTAAAGTTAGATTATATAAACTTTTACAAATTAGACTCCGAGATATATGTATCCAACAATTTTAAAGTCGAGATACCCCTCAGCTAGATCGTTGTATGTTGGAAGAAACCGATGAAGAAGATGAAGAGTACAATAACATAATTACTTGGATTTATGATTTCCTTATTTTAGGAAAATTTGTTAGAGTTGATACTCAAGGATCCTGTAAATCTATTGGGCAGTTAATTAGTCAATAATTAATCCTTTAATTAAGGAAATAAGTTACACCCCTTTAATTCAAATTAATAAATCATGTATCTCTGCTTTAAAAATTATTGGATACATGTATCTCGCCATTAATGATA
Source organism: Solanum chiquidenum (assembly GCA_029582725.1). Lineage (NCBI taxonomy): Eukaryota > Viridiplantae > Streptophyta > Magnoliopsida > Solanales > Solanaceae > Solanum > Solanum chiquidenum. The sequence goes on along the minus strand of JAJOOS010014750.1, from coordinate 15,625 downwards.
TGTGTATCTCGAGGCCAAAATATGGTATCAAAAGTAATATTACAAACTATCGGAAATCCTAGTACTTATGATCTAAAGTAGTGAGATTTATGTAAGATGCCCATTAAATAACATGATTATGAAGATAGAATGAAAAATATAATTCAAAATTAGCTCATAATTGCGCAACTACTTGAAACTAAATTACAAGTCCTTTTTCGAGATAATATTTCTTTGTCCCATTTTATATAGCATTCTTTGATTTGACATGTTCTTTATGATGAAAAATAGTAAACTTTTAAAACTTGTGGTCTAAACAATCCTTAGATATTTGTGTGACCGAAAATGATTTCATTAGAGCAAGGGTAAAAAGAAAATTTTAAAGTTAAGTTATTTTTAATTATAATAAGATAATATATATCTTTTTTAAATTGACTTAAAAAAAAAGGTGCCGACACAAAGAGTACGAATTTTTGGCTAAAAAGAATAGTCACATCACTTACTATATGTTAGCTTTATCAGGTAACTGGATATTATATAACATGATTACAAAGATAAAATGAAAAAAATAATTCAATTAGCCGATATTTACGCAACTACTTGAAACTAAATTACTTTTTAAAAAAAAACAAATTTATACATTAGAAAGGGCGTCTAGCGGCCTTTTATTAATAGTAAGATAAAATCCTCAACGTGAATAAGTACAAGCAAGGGGGGTTAGACCTTACTTTACCAATTCTAATGAGGTAACATACCTCTACTAATTAACAAGCATGAAGAAAATAAGAGCTAGAGAAAACTAAGTATTCTATGATCATCACAGAGTTTATTACATACTCTATGAAGATATGATAAATGAAGATACTTAAATAATGCAAAAGTATATACGTCAAGAAGAAAATTGAGTTATCAACCTCAAACTTCTTTTTATATATATATGAACTAAAACAAGATAGTTTGGCCATCTAGAGTAACCTGAAGTATTTTTGTCTTTTCTTCTTCTTCATATCCGTGCAATAACACTTGATAGCTCATCACTTCTTCTTGGATTTACTGGATCTTGTCGAAGTTGTTGAGACTGACATATGATTTTGCTTTGAAAGTCGCATAGAGAGGTGCCTTGGAACAAATTCCTCAGTCACCTTACCATCCCAACTATGTTGTCTTCCATGTGTCTTTTTTTTTTTTTACTGTTGTTGCTTTCACTTCTTTGTTGCCTAGGTGAAAGATCCCCATCCCTAGCCACTTTACCAAAACATATATCTAACATATTATCTTCCTCATCCTCTTCAAAGAATTCCTTTCCCAAATCAATACATTGGCTAATTCCTGATGCTAAGGCTCCTGACTCATTCTTCTTTGCGATCACACTTTTAAGCACAAATATTGGAGCCTCTTGGCTTAATTTGCTATTCAAAGGAGGAGGTGAAACTTGTTCTTCTTCATCAACCAAATCAGCCCCCCTAAAAACACTTATCTCTCCTTGTTTTTCTTTAGAGATAATCAAATCATTTGTCGATTTAGCATGAGAGAGAGATATACCTTTCTCCATACAATGCTCTAGTTGAATTTTTCCAGTAGCTGAGGATGGTTCAAACACATTTTGAGTTGGTAAAGTTAAATTAGGATCAACGTACTCAGTCACACCTTTTTCCTGACTTGAAGAATTACTTCGACTTGTCGAGGAACCAATATGACTACCAACTGATTTTTTGTGTGCAATAACAATCCAATATCCAAATGCATTTTCTTCTCTATTGGAATTTTCGGCTTTCATTCAATAGGTTTTGAAGTTGCGGCAATTTCAATATTAAGCTTCGCACCAGTAGCGCTTTGATTTCCAACACCATTGCCATTTAGTTGCTGCCCAGAATCAACTTGCGACGCTATGACCAAAGCTTTTGTAATCGTTTCACTATTGTGCTCTTTAACTCCAACATCATCAACTATATCACCATTAACCACACCTTGTTGATTATTGCAGCCACCCGAAACATCCATTTGGTGCTGCAGTATCTCTCCACTTGGAACAAGAATTTGATTCTCTGTTGTCGCTACAACAGAGACATTTAGTTCTGAAGTACTAATTTTAGTAGGTTTGGCTATTTGATTTCCACCAGTTACCCCTTCAGAAATAACCAAAAAATTATCCTTGTTCGAATTAATTTTCTCAGCCAATTGCTTCCCAATATTTTGATCACCTACATGTTTTTCAATATCTTTTTGCCCAGCTCTCTTATCATTCAAAAAATCACGTGCATCTCCCTTTAATTGCTTTGTATTGTTAGCCTCAGGATCAGGCTGCATAAGTGGAAAATCTCGCTCAACTTCATCACCTAATCGATCACCTTAAGACACCGTTTTCCTCATCAACAAGCGAAATTTATTTTCTTCATGCCTTTGATGTTTATAATGAGTGCAATTCAATTGAAGATTATCATAGACAATTTTCTGATAATGTTCAATAATTTTACCTGATTGTTTCTCCAAAAATTGAAGTCTTACACGATTTGGATGTTTATCTAATGAGTCTAGGATTATCTAAACCCTAGCAGTACTTGGCCTGGTTCGATCTTGGGTCACTTTTTGTGGTTTAAGGATTGCTACATAGGGTGCTTTTGTATTAAGGTTGACGTTTGTCTCTCTCATAACCAGAGGCTGGGGAGAGGGCGAAGTAGCCATGGCTTCTATTCAAGTCGCCATAGAGAGAGGGAAAGGAAAGAGCGGGGGCTAGACTTGAAACTAAATTACAAAAGTCCTTTTTCGAGATAATATTTCTTTGTCCCATTTTATATAGCACTAGGAAACTTGTCCGCGGTTCGCGCGGTATAACAATAATTTAGAATAAACTTTTTTATAAATTAAATAGAAATAAAGAGATAAATTTCATTTTTATTATAGTTAAGACTTGTTTTTCCTCTTAAATAATTATTTATTTTTCTTTTAATTTTAACATGTATTTGTTATAGTTACAGATAGTTACCTATCGTTAATATACTGGACATTATCTTTTCCCTTATCTTCTTCAATAGTTTTTTAATACAATAAATAAATAGAAGAAAATATTAAATAAAATAAGAAAGAAATAAATAAAATACTGACCGTAAAAAGGTATCACATCAGATTTTTGATTCTTTAGCTGATTTTTTATTATTAATAATGGATATTAGATTCTTTACAACAATTAAATGAAAATAATAGTGCAAGATGTCAATAGAAAATACGAAAAAAGGTTATGAATAGTTGTTATAGAAAAGTATCATATCGTCTTGTATATGCTTTATTTTATGTGTATATGCGATATAGATAATCAAAAAAATATAAGAAAATAAAAATAATTGATGGAACATCTATTAATAATATTGAGTTATCTATTATGTAGAATAAATATAAAATTGAATACTTTCACTTTCATGGATAATGCATTTTTTTCGTTCTTTTTATCCAAACAAAAGATATTATATACATTTATAAGCTCATGATAATATATATATATATATATATATATATATTCAGAAAATTATGAATGATATTTTCAATCCATATCTGGATTTTATCATTGTTTATATTGATGATATCTTGGTTTACTCAAAAACATTTGACATGCATATCAAGCATTTAGACATTTTTAAAAGGATAGTTATACAAAATGGTTTGGTAATTTCTAAACCAAAAATGAGTTTATTTCAAATAGATGTTTGATTTTGGGACATCATATTTGTCAAGGGAAAGTCACCCCAAATCAAAGAGCCATAGACTTTGCCTCAAAATTTCCGGACATTATCACGGATCGAACTCAATTACAACAATTTTTAGGGAGTTTAAATTACATATCCCCCTTCTATAAAAATTTATCTTGTGATTTGGCCCCTTTATATGACATCCTAAAAAAGGATCATAAATCACTTTGGACTGATAGACATACAACTTTAGTAAAAAATATTAAACTTCGTGTTCAATCTTTACCTTGTTTAACTCTTTCTAACCCTGCTTGGCCAAAGATTATTGAGACAGATGCGTCTAACATTGGTTATGGTGGAATTTTGAAAAAGATTAATCCCCATGATAAAACTGAATATTTGATTCGATTTCATTCTGGGAAATGGAGTAATGCCCAGAAGAAATATGCTATGGTGGCGTATGAAATGTTAACCATTGTTAAATGCGTTTTAAAATTTCAAGATGATTTATATAATCAAAAGTTTTTAATAAAAATTGATGTTCAATCTGTGAAGTATATGTTTGATAAAGATTTTAAACATGATGCGTCAAAATTAATTTTTGCAAGGTGGCAAGCACAACTAGCACCTTTTGATTTCGAAATTCATTATAAAAAGGGCAGTGATAACTCTCTTCCAGACTTTTTATCTAGAGAATATTTATCATCTTAATGAGATTCCTTTCTCCCTTCTTCACACAAAAAACCTTAATTACTATATTAAAGGTAATCCCTCTCAATAGAGATGTACAAGAATTGATTATATGGAAGATTATAGATGGGATGGTGATAGACATCGTCTCTGATATTCTTAGTTGCGAAGAAATCATCGAATTTGACGACGAAATTTATTACTACCATAATTATTACTATGATATATTCGAATAAAACAAAGTGTTTTGTTTGCAGAATGGACCCTCCTTAGGTAACCAAGGCTAGAGGAAGAGGCAGTTATACTCGCGGAAGGGGAAGATCATCCTCCTCAAAAACATCCGAATCGTCATACGGATCCTCGTCCAACTCTCCAATTATACAAAGGGGAGGAATGAGCTTGGTGAAACTAACAAGCCCTTCAAAATAAGCTACTTCTTCGATACATCTGGACGATATTCCAGAAAATAATCCATTATACCCACAGCTGCAAGCGTATTTATCTCAAAAGCAAAGTGATACTTTTGAATCGGTGGCGAAAGAAGAGGTTGATGATATTAGATCATATGAAAGGGTACCAAAGAAAGAGATAATATTTCTTCTTGAAAACTCTGAGATTCAGAGAAAAGAAGAACCTTGGAAGATATTCCAGCGATATTTACTTAATGGATTATACTTTCCAGGATAGTCATACAGAACCCGCTCGTATTACGAGACCATTTTGATGAATACAAGTAGTGTTGAATTTCAGCACTTCTGAGGTTATAACACCAGCGAGAACGTTTATAACTTCTCCAAAATTATCATAACACAGATTATATCAATCGAAGATTGGGGTATATCCTCGATGAAGGAAAGGCAGATCAGCTTGAATAAAATCCCTACCAATTTCACTTTTTGGGTTTATATTAACGCTTTCAGCAAAGTCTTTTATTATAACAATGAAAGGCATAAACATACATGGTTTATCAAGGTTTGTGCAAAGATATTTGTTGACCCGATTCCTAACTGGTTCTTAAACTGGTGGTCATACCACGGACCGACGGTAAAGATTTTACCTGATCCCTTTTTAAATTTATACAAAAAATTGGGTTAAGGTTTCACCAGACCTTAATGATTTATACCACGAGGATCATGTTTGTTATATAGAACAAATTGAACAAATTTATTTCTTCATAGAATTCTCGATTCCATGGATCCATAAATGACCCTCAGAAGTAGGTTTTAATGAAGAACAAATCCCATGCTTATATCGAATTTATTATAATAATTTCTAGGATAAATTAATGAAGAAGAATCCCACGACTAAATCATTATATGGCCAAGAATTATTGGACTCTATTTCTCAAAAAATCCAAGATTATGGTACTATTCCTCACAAAGGAATAATTGCTGAAACTCCGTCACGCATATTGCTAGGAGAATTTCCATTCAAGATGGAAATAAAGAAGAAATAATAAATGAGTATTTGGACGAAGTCCGGAGGAATCTACTCCTCAATATCACTCACTATGAAAAATCAGACATTTCAATGATAAGTGAAACGAGTGATGATATCGTAGATAATGCTCAAGAGTCCCACTATTGATTAACAGTAGATACACTGTTAAACCACAGAACTATTACTGTACATATGGGACCCATTGATAAGGGACCCTCGGTCACTGTAAATCACTGTAGATCGGTCACTGTAGATAACTGTAGATAGATTCCTTTTCCTTTTATAAATAAGGCCTTTTGTAGTTAAGAGAGCAGGTCGGAAAAAAGCTCTCTCTTCTTTTGATTTTTTTTTTTTAGTTTTAAGTCTCTCTTCGTTTGTAAAGATCTTAGTTTGCCGGAGTCCAAACCAGAGTTAATAAATAATATAACAGCTTGTTTATAGGCCCTGGTGTTTGGCCACAAGGTACTTTATGTTCCCCTTTTAATACAAGTACTCTCTATACTTCTCCGATCATCTAGAAGCCGTGACTGTGTCAGGCTAAAAAATTATATCTATGCCGGATAACTAACTTCTCTTTTATATAAACCATGAATGGATCTAAGCTTTATTTAAATATAGAGGAATTTCAGTATGGCTTCTCAACTTGGTTCTGAGATCAAGGTATAGTAAGATCTAGTACTACTATTATTGGCTGTCTTAGTGACTCCATCTGATGAGCCATGGTTTTCAGCCCAAAAAAGAGTTTGATAAGTAGGGTGCTTCATACCCAGTTAGAGCTATCAGACACATGGGCTCAATAAGAGTATGTATTAAGTTCTTGACAGGCCCTTTGCTCGAGTAAAATAAATCACCATGCAAGAAACTATGTTAAAATTCTTGTGTATTTCGATTTTTATGTAGTTGGACTACCTCTAAGGATATTGAATTGCTTGATCTATGACTGGGCGGACTACCGCCAGGTCAGTGATCTTACCAAACTTACAGGATCATTGACCTGGTGGTAGTCCGCCCAGTCATAGATCAAGCAATTCAATATCCTTAGAGGTAACCCAACTACATAAAAATTGAAATACACAAGAATTTTAACATAGTTTCTCAAACTGCATGGTGATTTATTTTACCCGAGCAAAGGGCCTGTCAAGAACCTAATACATACTCTTATTGAGCCCATGTGTCTGATAGTCCTAACCGGGTATGAAGCGCCCTACTTATCAAACTCTTTTTTGGGCTGAAAACCACGGCTCATCAGACGGAGTCACTAAGACAAAGCCAATAATAGTAGTACTAGATCTGATTGTACCTCGATCTCATAACCAAGTCGAGAAGCCATACTAAAATTACTCTATATTTAAATAAAGGTTAGATCTGTTCATGGTTTATATAAAAGAAAAGTTAGTTATCCGGCATAGATATGTTTTTTTAGCCGGACATAGTCATGGCTTCTAGATGATCGGAGAAGTATAGAAAGTACTTGTATTAAAAGGGGAACAGAAAGTACCTTGTGGCCAAACACCAGGGTCTATAAACAAGCTGTTATATTATTTATTAACTCCGATTTGGACTCCGGCAAACTGAGATCTTTACAAACGAACAGAGACTTGAAACTAAAAAAGGAAAAAAGAAAAGAGAGCTTTTTTCCGACCTTCTCTATTAACTACAAAAGGCCTTATTTATAGAAGGAAAATGAATCTATCTACAATGACCGATCTACAGTGATTTACAGTGGTCCCTTATCAATGGGTCTCATATGTACAGTAATAGTTCTGTGGTTTAACAGTGTATCTACTGTTAATCAATAATGTTCATCTTGTCTTTCTTTTTCAATTCCCTAAGAAAACCTTCTTCTTTAGACAACATATCTTCTAACACGGGTTTCTCCGATTCACAAGGATGGGCCTCTTGAGCATTATCTGCGATATCATCACTCGTTTCACTTCTCATTGAAGTGTCTGATTTTTCATAGTGAGTGATATTGAGGAGTAGATTTCTCCGGACTTCGTCCAAATACTCCTTTATCATTTCTTCTTTATTTCCATCTTGAATGGAAATTCTCCTGGCAATATGCTTGACGGAGTTGTCAGCAATTATTCCTTTGTGAGGAATAGTACCATAATATACAAAGAAGTTGCTAATTTACTTCAATGATATCTTAATTAAGAAAAAATTAAAAATTACTGTTACTTAGTGAATAGTTTGACTCTTGCAATGATATCTTTATTAAGAATTTAAAAAAAATATATAGTTCCTTACTGAATAATATGACTCTGTAATACTCATAACAATTATTTCAAATGCATTATACATATATAATGTATAATCAGGGGCGGCTCAACAAATCTCGTGGCCTAATTCAAAATCATATTAAGAGTCCCTTAAATTTATTTTATAAAATTTATACACTAACAAGAAAATCTATTTTCTACACAATAGATCAATCATTTAAGACAAAAAATATCAATTTCACACAAAAGAAAAAAGAAAGAAAGGAAGAAGAGTACAAAAAATAAAAGTGATGGATTATCGATGTTAAGCTTCAAACTTCAAATTGTAATTTTAATTTGGCTATCATCACAAATAAGAAAAAGAAAAGAACATACATAACTTAATAGTTGAAGTTTTGAGCATGGATACTAACAAAAATATCCAAATTTCTGATCAATTTAAATGATATAATTCTTTTTAAATGATATAATTCATTTCATTAAATAGCACGTGAATATCTAAAACAAATTATAATTTTTTTATATAATATATTAAATTAAAACGAAAAGGAATCTTGTGCATGAATATTTTTGTGTTCACGTATTAAGAAAAGATTGAAAAAAAATCATTATGTTATCAATATATATAACTTAGTTCCTATATAAAAAGGATAAATTTAAAATTGGAAGTTAAAACAAGTATATCAAATAATGAGTGAAAAGATTATGAGAATTTATGAACTTATTGGTAAAAAATACTCTCAAACAAATAATAATAAAAAATATACAATAACAATTTTATTATATGAATTATATTAATATATAATAAAATTAATAATAATAATTTAAACAAATTTGGGGCCTTCAAATTTTTGATGCCTAAGGCAATGGCCTCACTGGCCAAGCCTTAGAGTCGCCCCTGTGTATAATGCATGTTATTAATTTTATGAACAAATATAAATGACTTATTTTTAATAGTACACTTCTTTCCTTTTAATTTCTTGTTAAGAAATTAATTTTGGCCTATAATTTTTAGTCATAAACTTCAAAATAATTTTCAAAGTTGCACCAATATCATTCATTAATCATATTATTGAACAAAGTTAATCTAAAAAAATTATATATCATAAAAGAAATTGAAATAAAATAGGAGCAGAATTTATTTTTATGAATTTAAAATTGAATGCCTAAAATCACCTTAGAAGAGATATGTTGTGTGTACCAAGCTTCTCAATATAGATGGCATAGCATGAATCATTAAAATTTAGCAAATGTTGAGCAGAAAAAAGTAATGAAACAAAATTATAAAAATTTCAACCAATAAGAGGAGAAATCTTAGCCTATGAAGAAATTTTACATAGAATAGAACACATATAGTAAGTGTAATTAAGAGAAATATTCATCAATACATGATCTCATTAGATAAATTGCTACTACTCCAAAAAATAAATTGAAATACATTGAAAATTATGTTGATGCATTTCCTAAGAACAACTAAAACTAAAATAAATTCATGTATACATAGTTTGGTAGTGAAAGGTATATATATTGGCTAATTTTTGTTTTTTAATCTCCCATCTTTTAATACATTATTACTCCACAATAATAAAATTAATTAAAAAACATAAAATTAAAGGTGGATGAATCATATAAAATCTCTAATTAAGAAGGTAGTTATAGTGGAAGGTGATAAGTTGATTGAATTGAATAAATATTTTTTTAATTATAAAAAATAAAAAAATAAAATTTATCTCCCATCTTTTAACATGTTATTACTCCACATCAATAAAATTTAATTAAGAATTATAATTATTTAAGGTGGAAGAATACATGAATATATATTATAAACACTAATAAAGAAGACAATTATAGTGGGAGGTACATATACCTCAAAAAAATTCTATTAAAATGATTTTAAGATGTTACAAATTTGTACATTAAATAATTGAAAGTTATGAATATGAAAAGTTTGAAAGTTATGATTTTATTTATTAAGGAACTATGAGTTAAGGGGATACTTTTACAAAATAAAATAATTGAAGAAAATAAAAATAAAAAAAGTCAAAAAAGGAGGTGGATAAACAAGAATGAAGATCATAGAGAGGTGCCACATCACCTTGTCTATGTTTCTCCTTTATATGTATATATGATTTTTTGATTTGACACGATTTTTATGAAAAAAAAAGACTTTTGAAATGTGTGGTCTAAACAATCCTTAAATATTTGAGTGGCTGAAAATGAATTCATTAAGGCGAAGGTAAAAAGAAAATTTTAAAGTTATATTATTTTTAATTATAATAAGATGATATTTTTTTGGAATTGACTAAAAAAAAGTGTCATATAAAATGAGACACAAAATGTGAATTTTTGGCTAAAAAGAATAGTCACATCATTTACTAAATGCTTAACTTTATTAGATAAATGGATATTATATAGCATGATTATGAAGATAAAATGAAAAATATAATTCATTAAGCCCATAATTGTGCAACTACTTGAAACTAAATTATAGAAGTCCTCTTTTCGAGATAATATTTCAGATGATCAACTCAATTATGAATTCTTTTCTTAGCAAGTCACTCAGTTTTGATAACTCAAAGGGTTCTTTCCTCAGAAAGTCACTCAACTTCGATTTTTAATTCTAAACTACTCAACTATAAATGGTTTACTTACAAAGTCACTCAACCTATTTAATTAATTTTTCCTTAAATTTTACCAAGTAAGTGATAATATAAAAGAGATGGGGTTAAGGCCAATATGACGGTCAAGAAACATAGTAATCCAATCTATGTGATTAGAGATCCTGTGAAGTAGGTTCATATGGGTAAAAACAAGTCGATATTGACACTTGCCAGGCCATGATAGGTTGCCCGGGAAAAAAGGCTGCAAGTTCAAGAGCATGTTCAATCGGTGTAATATCTATGTGATTAGAGATCCTGTGAAGTGTTTTAATTTGTTGCAAACCTGAAGGAGGTCACCAATATTAACAACTAAACCAAGAAGAGTGTCTTCTAGTTTTCTGACATGCTTTATGTACTCAAGGGATGTTTTCCTGGACATTAGGAAAAGATCAAAGAAATTTTCAGAATGCTGCTGAAACAGAAACACGTTGGGCTGTATCACTTCTGAAAATGCTACATGAGGGCAAGGGTGACCATAACATCTCTAGGAATTTCTTAATATATACTCTAGATCCAAATATCAACTAGAAATGAAGATAAACTACTGCTATACTGAGGCAGTGACCTCTAATCAGTAAGTGTGAAGATATAATTCAAAAAGTTCAACACCGTGTACGCATCAAACAGGACAGATATAGAATTGAAATTCAAGTGCAGAAAATGTTGAGTTAATTCATTGTTGAGTTAATATTCTAACTTTATTAACTAAATGTAATGCAAAGAGACAAATGTAAAATACGTTTCAAAGGAGAAGATACATCCATTCCAAAAACAAAAGTGATGTAATGGCCTTTAATGCCATTAACCTTGACAATACGTTTCTAAAAATTAAAATCTCCTACTTTCAACTCCTTCTCTTGCAATCCTATATAAGAAGTGGCTTTGGTGAACATAAGAGATAACACTCAACATAAGAAAAAAGAAGATAAAACCTTTTTCCTCCTTTCTTCTTATTCTTAGAATATTTTTGGGCAACTGATTTTGAGCAACCTCCAAACTCTCAGTCACGAGTGCACGTGTTTGAGAGTAACTGTGGAACCTTGGGGAGCGACCGACTACAACGATTTGCATCGGAGTCTAGCCGAAATCGCTTTCAAGGCTGTGGCTTGCCACGACACAGTGTTTGTGATAAGTTATTTACTACTTTATAATTCCAGTCCAATATCAATATTGTAGTATTTTTTTTCAACAATTTGAAAGCGATTTTCCAACATACAATATTGATAAATGGCTATTTCTTTGAACAAAGTTTTTTCTGATTTGTCAAAACTTGAGCCTTTGGATGGAAATAATTTTAAACGGTGGTCACAAAAACTTTTAATTTTCTTTGAACAATTAGAAGTTGATTATGTTTTATTTAAGAACCTTCTATGAATGGTTCTAACACCATTACTGATTCTAGCAATGTTATGACTATTGATGATGTTGCTAAAAAGAAGTTTGAAAAATATAACAAGATTGTGAGAGTCATTTGCTAAATCATATGACTAATCCTTTATTTGATTTATTTTTAACCTATAAATCTGCCAAAGAAATATGGGATAGTCTGAAAAAGAAATATGGTGTTGATGATGCAAAAAAAAGAAAATATATTGTCGGTCAGTGTATTAAATTTCAAATTGTTGATAATAAGCCAATAATGGAACAAGTTCACGAATATGAGAACTTGACTGCTGATGTTCTCAATGAAAACATGAAGATGTGTGAGATATTTCAGGCTAATGTTCTGCTTGAAAAATTCCCACCATCTTGGAGTGATTATAGAAATCAATTAAAACATAAAAAAAAAAAAAATTAACTCTCCAAGAACTTATTAGTCATATGAGGACTGAAGAGGCGAACCGTCTCAAAGATAAGATGGAAGAACTTTCTCTTAATTCTTCTAAAGCTAATCTTGTTGAATCTTCTGGTACTGTTGTGAAAGACAAGTTCAAAGGCAAACAAAAGATAGTCTCGAAAAAGGAACATATGAAGAAGAAAAATCAATTCAACAAGCCGGAGAGTCAAATTCAAAAATTTAAGGGTCCTTGTTTTGTTTGTGGAAAAGTTGGTCACAGGGCTGCCAAGTGCTATCAAAGAAAAGGGCAGGACTAAAAGCAGGAAGGACAAAGTGATGTCCAAGCTCATCTTGCGGAGGGTAATAAAGTGATTGTTGCTATAGTCGTTGAGGCAAATCTGATGGCCAACAAAATTGACTGGGTGCTAGACACAGGCGCTTCAAGGCATTTCTGTGCCAATAAAGAGTTATTTCAGGACTTTGAGGAGTCCAGTGATGGAGAGTGTGTATATATGGGTAACTCCACTACTTTTGTAGTAATGGGTAAAGAAAAAGTTTTACTTAAATTAATTTCTGGAAAGACATTATCCTTGAACAATATTTTGTATGTTCCCTCCCTCCGTAGAAACTTAGTTTCCGGAGAACTTCTCAACAAAGTAGGCCTTAATCTTATTTCTGAAGCTGATAAAATAATTATTTCTCGTGGAGGAGACTTTGTTGGGAAGGAATATCTTAGTGGAGGCTTATTTGTACTGAACATTGTTCAAGAGATTGTCAATAGTGTTTCAAATTCTGCTTATATTGTTGAGTATGTCAATTTGTGGCATGATAGACTAGGTCATGTGAATATTGCTTCTATTAAAAGACTTAGAAAAATGGAATTAATTCCTATGATAAAAACTGATGAGTTTTCTAAATGTCCTGTGTGTGTAGAAGCTAAGCATGCCAAGAAACCTTTCAAATCTGTTATTAGTAAAAAGACCGAATTACTTAAACTAATACATTCAGATTTAGCAGATTTCAAGAACACTGTTAGCAAAGGTGGAAAAAAGTATTACATTACTTTTGTTGATGACTTTTCTAGATACACCAAGGTATATCTTCTTAAGTCTAAAGATGAGGCTGAAAGCATGCTTTTGAAAATCAAAGCAGAAGTGGGAAATCAATTAAACAGGAAAATAAAGAGATTTATATCTGATAGGGGCGGTGAATATAGTACTAAAACTCTAAAAGACTTTTGTGAGAAAAATGATATTATGCATGAGGTTAGTGCTCCCTATATTCCCCAACAAAATGGTGTAGTCGAACGGAAAAATAGAATCATTAAAGAAATGATGAATTCTATGTTTTTAAGCTCTGGTCTATCTGACAATATGTGGGGAGAAGCAGTCTTATCTGCATGCTATATTCTTAATAGAGTCCCTCATTAGAAGTTAGATAAGACCTCATATGAGTTGTGGAAAGGATTTGCTCCTAACTTGAAATTTCTGCAAGTGTGGGGGTGTTTGGCTAAGGTTGGTCTACCTGATTTTAAACGCGTAAATATTGGTTCTATGACTTCTGATACTGTCTTTATTGGTTATGCTCAAAAAAGTGTTGCATATAGATTTGTCTCTGAATGATCATTCTATTTGTGGATCTAGAGATGCATAATTTTTTGAGCATATATTTTCTTTGAAAAATAGTATGTGATATGCAATATAATGCTTCTGCATCTATGTCAAACAATTCTCATGTTGTGCCTTCTTCAAATGTTATTTCTAATGAGCTTGAAAATGAACTCAGAAGGAGTAAAAGACGTAGAAATGAGACAAGATTTGGTCTTGATTTTGTCACTACTTTCTTAACTGGAAATTTTGATATTAATATTTTAAATGATGAATTAGTGTCTATCTATTTAATAGAAGAAGACCCTAAGACTTATGATGAAGCAATTAGATCAATAGATGTTATATTTTGGAAAGAGGCTATTAAAAGTGAATTATACTCTATAGTTTCTAATCACACTTGGGACTTGTATGATTTACCTAAAGGTTGTAAGCCCATAAGTAGCAAGTGGATATTTAAGAAGAAATTAAAACCTGATGGTACAATTGAAAAATATAAGGCTAGACTTGTGATTAGGGATTTTAACCAAAAGAAAGGTGTTAATTACTTTGATACTTATTCCCCTGTGACTAAAATAGCTACCATTAGAACTCTTATTGCTTTAGCCGTTATTCATGATTTAGTGGTACATCAAATGGTTGTCAAAACAACATTTCTAAATGGTGATTTAGAGGAAGAGATCTATAGGACTCAACCTGAGGGTTTTGTAGTTCCAGGACAAGAGGATAAAGTATGCAAATTGAGAAAGTCCTTGTATGGACTAAAACAAGCACTTAAGCAATGGTATGAAAAATTTAATATCACAATAGTGAATAATGACTATGTTGTAAATTCATATGATACCTGTGTTTATTCTAAGATGATAAGTTCAAATTGTGTGATTATATGTTTATATGTAGATGACATGTTAATCTTTGGTCCTAATGTGAATGTTATTAATGAGACCAAGAACCTTTTTGTCTCCTAAATTTGAAATGTGTTACAGAATATTGTAGGATATTGTAAAGATATTCTCTTACCTTATATAGCTAGCTAAATCATAGAAAGATGTGTAGGATATTTACTTACCTTTGATAGAACTCTAGTGATTCTATATATACATGTACTTCTTAACATAGTGGAATACAAGTTCTTCTCTTCTCATATTTCAAATAACATGGTATCAGAGTCAGACCATTGACTTAGTCGGAGTTAGGCTTACTGCCTCACCAGACTCCATTTCGGTCCAACTTTTTTGTCCTCTCCGACGTTTTCGTGCCTTTTCTGACTTATTGTAACATCCGACAATTTAAAATGAATATGAAGAAGCTTGAATTTGGAAATAGTCATTTTTGGAAAAATTTAAAATCTGGAAAATTTGGCTAAGTGTGGAAATCAGTGATTTTTGGCCAACTTTGAGCAGTCGTAACTCCTATCTCAGAATGATTTAGGAGTAGTTCCAGTTATGGTTGCGAAGCTTGTGGAATGATCTTTCCAACGCCACTGAGTTTGCTCGATTCCGAGTTCGTATGAGCGAGTTATGGCCATTGAAAGTTGGGCGGTTGGCAGGGAATCCGTCCGGAAAATTTA
>JAJOOS010014749.1:0-13930 GCA_029582725.1 Solanum chiquidenum | reverse complement strand
ATACATATTAACGAACAATTCAAATAAAAATGAACTCATTGATGAAATATAATTGCATCATAAATATTGTATTATCGTAAAATTTATTTTAAATTTTATATAAATACTCAATTTTTAAGACTATTAGGTTACTCTCATGAATAAGGGTGTGCATTGGTCGGTTCGGTTTTATGTATTATCTGTTCGATTGATCGGTTTTTGGTTTTTAAATATGTTAAACCAATAACCAAACCATAATATATTTTTTATCGGTTTTGGTCCTTAACGGTTTGATTTTCGGTTTAACCAATAAAAAAATATTTATAAAACAAATATACGACTTTTCTAATAAATTTGATGCGAAAACACAATAATGTAACTTTACAAATGCTCATAAAATAGAAACAATAATAACAAAGATGAAAAGAACTATACAAGCGTAACACAAAGAGAAATTAAGAGGAATATGGTTCTTACTTTAGATTTTAACGTTTTTTATAATGTGAAATTGTGAACTCAAAGCCATTGTGAAGTGTGAATTGAAGGCTAAATGACAAAGATAGTAACTACTAAGATATTAAGATTAATATATAATATTTATGTACAGGTAAAAGTAGTAAATTACTAGTCTTAATGGGTTATCGGTTTACCCAATAACCCAATATTAAAAACCAATATCGAACCGATAACCCAATAATTTTTTTTTATAAAACCATTAAAAACCCGTTAATCCAATAACCCAATAACACTTTTATCAGTTGGTTTGATTTTTGCACACCCCTACTCATGAATGTTCTATTAATGTATTGCGGAGTTCAAAATAAGCATTTTTTGTCCTTATTTTTTATGCGTATCTAAAAATTATTTAAATTAACAATTTCATCTTGTGTCCAATTATTTCGTGTACTAATTTACTTCCCCTATTCCATTTTGAACTATTGCATCAAATATTTGCATACTCTTTAAAAGTGTAGTTTAATAATTTATCATTATAACATAAAAGTAGATTGTTTGAATTATCATGTAATTTTTGTGCATACTTCATAATGAAAATTAATTATAATCTAAATTACATATTTAAATGACTAAAAAAAAATTAAAATTAAATTAGAAAAATTGTTAATTCTGGATGGAAGTAGTATACTTATCAATAATGTTTTAGATGTTATATTACTTAGAAAATAATTATAAATATTAGAGACATAATTAATAATTTTATATAATATAAATAATATTAAAATAACTTTAAATTACATATTTAAAGTGACCATTTCTTTAAAAAAATTAAATAGAAAAAATATTAATTTGGGCGAAAGTAATAACTTGTTGATAATATATTTTTAAATGTTATGTTACATTAGAAAATAATTACAAATGATAGTAATATAATAGAAATAATATTATAATAATCAAAAAGTAAAATAGAGAGGTGAATAGTAGTTCTCCAAATTTGAAGAACTACTATTCACCTCTCTATAATTGAAGAATAGAGCGTGAAATAGAGAGTGGTTGGAGAACCCATTCTCTATTTTACTCTCCAAATATAGAGAATGGAGAGTAAAATAGAGATGGATTGGAGATGTTTTAGACCTCCGTTAAGACTAAAGATAAAAAACAACACATGGCGATCACATCAATAATGCAAGCTAATATCTCAAATTCGTACAGGCTCGTCAGAACACCTGAACCTCCTGACACCTTTTACAGAAAAATTGTGGTTGTTATATGAGATAGAATTGATGATATTTTGTAAAGTTTTTATGAAGATGGGGGTCTACTCCAATTGAATTATTCAACTTGTATAAATGCTGTAAAGAGGTAAGTAGTAGGAAATTTCTGTGATAGAATTAGACCTGCCTACCCTCTCCATTACTCCATACTCGACAGAAAATTGTACACAATGTACAACAAAAAGTAAAAGCTGATGAAGCAGCCAAGAAAAAGAAGGGTAATTTCTTTGTCACCAACAGCTCAGCTAGACTTGACTCATGTTCTTCTTGTTTGACTTCTGTTTTTTTTTTTTGGTAGAAAAGATGATATATTAAACACACTAGCTATTACACAGAGTTGAACATTTGTTGATTGCACAGCAGCTTTAGATTAAGCAGTGGGAGTAGAATAAGTAGCATGAGCACTAGGAGGATTATTTACAGCCCCAGAAGGGTGGAAAAACTATGCTGACTATTTTTACGCGGGTAAACAGTGCCTACTTTGTTAGCCCAGAATGCATGCAATCTGGAGTTTGGTCGAAAACTTGCCGTGAAAACCCTGATGGTTGTGGGGATTGCAAAACATATATCTCCAGTACTTTTATTTTATTTTTTGGTTGTTCCCTTGACACTGGATTGGATTGACCAGTATCAGTGTTTAGTTCCTATCCACCAACTATTTCTACCACATGTAGATTTGATTTGATAGTGGATCGATGTCAATAAACTCTACGCTTGCTTGATAGTGTCAGAGTATTTGAGCTCTACATCCAAAGGAAGAATAGTTGCTCAACCACCAAGCTATATTCGATTCCTTGAAATAGTTTCCCTTTGCTCCGTTTGCCTTGTGATGTGAGGCTTCTTTCATCCACCCGTTTTGGTGAAGTTCTCTTGATTCTCACACATTCATCTGCAATAGGATTATGGACAGGCTACTCATCAGTAAATGTGAAGGTGTGATTTTAGTTCATAATGAAATGCAGCATTCTGGTCTAAGAGAGGTGTGGTGTGACCTTTAATAATCAACAACAACATACCCAGTGAATCCTACAAGTGGGGTCTAGGAGGGTATTGTGTACGCAGACCTTACCACAAGTTCACAACCCCGTGAGGATAGAGAGGCTATTTCCAAAAAACCCTCGGCTCAAGTGCAAGAAATCCAAGTAAAAGAAGAAGACATGACCTTTAATAATAATACCAGGATATAAAGATTTCGTGAATCTCTCAGGCCCAGACACTAGTTGTTCTGTTACAAACAGAGGAAGCATGTGCGCTTCATAGGCCGTGTCACCGGTGTTGTTCTCTAAGTAATCCAAGACACAAGTTGTTCTGTAACAAACAGAGGAAATATGTGCCCCTTCATAAGCAATCATGGTCCCACTTTGCACTGCAAACGTGAACCAAAACCAAAAGAGTGAAACTTGTCAAAACTACTTATAAGTAATCAAAACATAGATGCTACTTATTACTTTTATAGAGATCGAAGTTAACAAGCCAGACAACAGACAATTGGTGCATTCAATCTTGACTTAATAAGAGATGGAAGGTCATATATAGCCATTAACTCTATCACAGCTATAATTCTGAAATTTATCTGATGTTTTTGCAAATGGTAACATATTTTGTCTGTTGTAATTAAAAGTTAACACAAAGACTAGGTTCATAAGAGAACTGAAGGAGATCATGAGCAAGGTCGAACCTCAGCTGCATTTCTTGCTCCACCGTCTCACATTGTGCTGCATCTTTGATTGAACCTCCCTACTATAACAACAGATATACTTATATTTAAAACAGAGATTTCTGCTAGTATAACTGTTATACCTGTACTCAAATTATATACTGGAACAAAATAACAACGGATTAATGAAGTTTTGAGCCCACAAAAAACTATCACGCTACAAGTGATCTTTGAAGCCCAATTTTTAAAGAATCCCAACAATAACATTCTGAGAGGGTATCAAATGAAAATCATACAACACAGTCAAAATATGAAACTCAGTACTCAAAAAAGCAGAATACTGATTTACAGTAAATGTATACAAATTGAACTCAATTTTTACTTGGTACAAGGATGAAAATGGCTCCTGCGGAAGTGTATTGCAAAAGTTAGAGAATGATCATTACCTTTCGACATGAAAACATTTGATGCAGAAGGGTTAAACTGACGCGTAACGTGCAAGGAACTTCTGGTTTTTCCAAAATGAAAATTATATTGAAATGGTTTAAACAAGTTCCTTGACTATTCTCTGAGTCTTGGATTGAATCTCTACTTGGGGGAATGGAGATTACCAGAATGTTCCCTTACTTGAGGAATCTGGATACAGATTAAGTTGAGACCTATGCATTTTTTGCCAACTATGATTGTAGCTCAAATATCACACAGCAAAGCCAAATATTCTAGCTACATGTCCTTACGAAAGACTCCAATTAACCAATTTGTACAAATGAAATAGCAATTGAAGTATCCTCTGCTAAAAAAACCATGATACTTCAAAACAAATATGATAATTGATTACTAAGGAGAAATCCTAGTCCTTCATTCTCACTGTAAAGGTGAGTAAACTAATCAAGGAGACAATAATTTATCTTCACAAACCATTTTAGAGCCAGTTAAATTGTAAAAAAAAAGGTTCTCCTGTGGGTAAAGCAGCTCTATCGTCCATATGGAAATTCGAGCATATGGTTCTATCAAGGATTCTCATTTTTTTGTGACTTGCCTGCACTTCTTGAAATCTTTTCAAAATGACAGCATAAATTTCTGGCATCCATAACTCAAATAGTGGCTATTACTTCATCGTAATTTCCCCCATTTTGTAGCATTATCTTTTCATTTTAGAGCACTTATTTTCAAATTCAACCAATTGATTTGCGAGTACTTTTAGGTACCAACTGAATTAATGTTGCATGATTCCAGAATCTGATCTAAGCATTGAAAATTTGAATTTCTTGTTAGCCTTTAACTCACCTGGGTTAATCATGGCTCACACAAGAGGATATACGATGAAGAATCAATTGATAAAATTTACTGATTATATGTAAATCAACCATTGATGAGCTCCTGTCAATAAGGGAAAGAAGAAAGAAAACCCAACGGGAAAAAGAAAGAAGAATAAGCATAAAAAAATTATCAATATTAGAAGAAGATTTTGTAGATAATAGGAGCGAGAGAACACAGTTTCATGACAAACTGGAAAAAGAAAATCATGAAGTATATTACCTACATTTAAGAAATATGACCTTTGTTTCTAATGTTATTGAGTATTTGACATTTTAACTGGCTTCATTGGTCACGGAGTAATGTTGTTCACAATTTCCATATCTGCTTGTATCTGTCATAACGAGATGCTCTGTTGGTTCATCATTATTTTCACTCATTTGTAACAAGGCAACAGTTGCTGCCTATATGGAATTCACACTCCATCAAATGGATGTGCAAAGTGCCTTCCTGAATGGATTCTAAAGGAGGACGTATATGTCAAGCAGCCTCAAGGCTTTGCAAACACTGAACTTCAAAACCATGTTTTCAAACTTGACAAAGCACTGTAACATACAGAAAATCCCAAGAAGCTATCCATTCCCTGATGGTGGAACCAACTTGGGATCTTCTTCTCAGGATGCTCGATGATAAACACTCCTAGTGACAAGTTAAATGTGAAGGTTCAATTTAGGATAGAGGGATTAAGTGCCAAACTGAGTCGTCCCACCTAAAGCTTTTAAAGTTATGTAATGTTTAAGAAACTTCTGGTTTTTCCAAAATGAAATATATTTTGCAAGTAAAATGGTGAA
This sequence comes from Solanum chiquidenum, assembly GCA_029582725.1. NCBI lineage: Eukaryota > Viridiplantae > Streptophyta > Magnoliopsida > Solanales > Solanaceae > Solanum > Solanum chiquidenum. The sequence continues at coordinate 8,456 of JAJOOS010014749.1, read as the reverse complement.
CTTCAGTTTCTGATGAAGAGAATACAAGAGTAGTTTCTTTCTGGTTGGATAGCCATCACAATAGTAAGCATCTGTGGCATTTAAGTTTAGTTCTATAAATTAAAATTCGAGTTATGTTCTAGAAATGAAATTCAGAGTGCTCACTTCATCAACATCTTCAGAGTTCAGTCTCTTGCTCCTGCTTAGTTAACTGTGGCAACTGCCGCATAAACTCCTCAGCAGCTGCACAGGCCTGAAAACCCCACTAAAATTTACTGCATGGAGGAAAAACTAGTTCTGTAACTAATACAGCACATAATTAAATGAAGAACTAAGAGAATGTTTCCCATACTTGAGGAAGTAATATGATATATAAGCATCTACAGATTAGTTGAGAATTACTCCATTTTTTTCCAAATGTTGGGGATTGATGCTCAAACATCACACAGCAAACCAAAGAGGTTTAGATATACATCCTTATCAAAGACTCCGATTGTGGATCACCCAATTTAAACAATGGAAATAGCAATTGAAGTATTCATCTGAAATGATACTTCAAAATGAATATGATAATTGATTCCAAGGAGAAATCCTAGTCCTTCATTCTCGCTGAAAAAGGTGTGTGAACTAATTAAAGAAACAAAAAATACTTGATTTCAGAAAATCACTTTAGAGCCAATTGAATCGTAAAAAGAACCACAAATGAACAAGTCGAAAAACAAAATTGAGTATAATATAGAACTTAAGAGAAATTTGTTTCCAATACTCTATGGAGTCGTTTGGTGTGAGGTATAAGGTATAATATTCTCGGATAAATGCAGGATAATTTTATCATATGTTTGGTTGGAGGTATTAGGTAGTCTTTGAATTATTTATCCCACCATTTATAATTTTATACTATATTGATGGGATAAGTTATTCCATATACATAGTAGAATAACTTATCCCAGGATAATTATAACCAGGATAACTTGTTCCCAATCAAATGACCCTAAGGGTTATTTGGTATGAGGGATAAGTGATAAAAATACCAGGATAAAATGCAGGATTATTCTATTCACTTGTGAGCACATTTTAAGGTAAGAATTTATGAAGATTGAATGATTCCAGGATCTGATTTGAGTATCAAAAAAAAAACTTGTTCACATCCTTTAACTCACCATGGTTAATCATGGCTTAACACAAGATGGAGAATCAATCAACAAAACTCACTGTTGATACATCACCATTGATGAGCTCCTGTCAGTACGGGAAAGAATAAAGAAAAAAAAAGGAAAAGAAATGAAAAAGTTATTAACAGAATTGGAAGAAGACTTTGTAGCTAATAGGAGAGAATTACATAAAAAGAGAGTTGAACAGAATTTCACTACCAACTAGGGGAAAAACAAATCATGAGGTATATTACCTATATTTAAGCCAAAATTCTGGGCTTGGGGGAGAGAGCTGCAAAGTTTCTGAAGAGACTGGTTGTTGCTGCAGATTCTCAAAGACAGCTCCAATGAATATTAGAAATAAGAGCTTTGTTTCTTAGAAGAGGAGCAATTGGCTTCATCATGGTGTCCCAATGCAATGTTCTGTTGGTTCATCTTTATACAACAAACGGAATCCAAACTCCTTCGTTTCTCCGGAGAACGATAATGTAATAAGCCCATAGTCATTTGGTGTTTTTCCATTTGCCTTAGATGTTTCCCATAAGCCAGCAAGAGATACCAAGAAAAAATGAATCGTAGGTTCAGTATCACATTCTGAATCGTCGGATAATTCTGTATCATAATTTGGAAGGAAGGATAATTCTAGTTTCTGGGTCTTCCCATCATCACATAAGGGAATCAAGTCAACTGTGGTGTCAACTAGGTTGCCAGAGTAACATACAACTAATCCCAAGAAGTTATCCGACACATACCAATTTTCAGGCAAATTGATCGATACACTTTCATCCTTTCCTTGATGGTGGAACCAACTTGGGATTTTATTCTCATCATGCACAATAGTAAACACTCTTTGTGACAAGGAATCTGAAGCAGAGATGTCATTCGGCAAGGAAACGATATCCTGAGACAAGGAACGTGGAAGTGAGATATACATGGAATTTAGATCCCTCATCACACTGTCTAACATGTGAATATCCGACTTCACATTCATGCTTCCAAGGATTTCCGGAAAATTTTCTAAACTAGAGCACCCCTCTAGATTCAGATATTCAAGGGAATCGATGCACAGAACTGGAAGCCTCTTGAGACATTTACAATTAGTCAACTTTAATGTACAGAGCTTTTTGAGACGTCCCAGGGAATGATGAACCTCTTCAAGATTTATACAATTTGACAGATTCAAAGTCGCCAAGTTTTGCATCCCTTCGAAACCTGGCAACTCTTTAAGCCTCTTGCAATCTGATAGGTCCAAAGACCGAAGAGCACCAAGTTGGGCTATGCTTCGAGGCAAATGCTCAAAATTATTTCCAGAGAGATATAACTCGTTCAGAGAGGATAAGAATCCAATATCTTTCGGAAGACCTCCATCTATTAGATTGCAGTAACTGAGATTCAGAATCTCCAACAAGCGTAATCCATAAGACACCGCAGGGAAAACAAAGCACACTCCATCTTCGAGGCCTACTTCTGATTTTTGTTTTGCGAACCGCAAGAATTGAAGCTTGTTCAAATAGACAATGGAAGGCGGAGGTTGCGAAATTAGAGTATTTTTGGCATCAAGCCACTCCAAGTTCTCTAAATCACCTATCTCTTTTGGTAAGCTTTCAAGTTTTGAGCATGCCGACACATTTAGCTCCACCAAATTTTTCAACTTACAAATACTGCTCGGAAGTGTTACAAGGTTTTCTAAACCTCTCAAGTCTAGGCACTTTAACCCACTCTTTAACTTCAAATCCATGCTTCCGAGGATTTCTGGAAACATTTCTAAACTAGAGCACCCCTCTAGATTCAGATATTCAAGGGAATCAATGCACAGAACTGGAAACCTCTTGAGCCGTTTACAGTTGGTCAATTTTACTGAACAAAGCTTTTTGAGAAATTCCAGGGAACGATGAACCTCTTCAAGATTCATACAATTTGACAGATTCAAAGTCGCCAAGTTTTGCATCCCTCCGAAATCTGGCAACTCTTTAAGCCTCTTGCAATCTGATATGTCCAAAGACCGAAGAGCACCAAGTTGGGCTATGCTTTGAGGCAAATGCTCAAAATTATTTCCAGAGAGATATAACTCGTTCAGAGAGGATAAGAATCCAATGTCTTTCGGAAGACCCCCATCTATTAGATTGCAGTAACTGAGATCCAGATGTTCCAACGAGCATAACCCTTCGTTCACTTGAGGGAACTCAAAGTACACTCCATCTACGAGACCTCCTCCTGAATTATGTTTTGCAAAACTTAAAAATTTAAGCTTGTTCAACTGGACAATGGAAGATGGAGGTTGTGAAATTAGAGTACCTCTAGCATCAAGATTTTCCAAGTTTTCTAAATCTCCTATCTCTTTTGGGAAGCTTTTAAGCTTAGAGCAATCCGACACATTTAGGCTGACCAAATTTTTCAACTTACAAATGCTGCTCGGAAGTGTTGCAAGGTTTTCAAAACCTATAAAACCTAGATCCCTTATTACACAGTCGAGCATGTGAATCTCTAACTCAGCTTTCATGTTTCCGACGATTTCTGGAATTTTTTCTAAACTAGAGCAATCCCGTAGACACAGATAATCAAGAGAATCAATGCACAGAGCTGGAAACCTCTTAAGCCGTTTACAATTAGTCAATTTTAATGTACAGAGCTTTTTGAGAAATCCCAGGGAATGAGGAACCTCTTCAAGTTTTATACAATATGACAAATTCAAAGTCTCCAAGTTTTGCATTCCCATGAAGCTTGGCAACTCTTTAAGCCTCTCACAATATGATAAGTCCAAGGATCGAAGAGCACCAAGTTGTTCTATGCTTTGAGGCAAATGCTCAATGTTAATTATACTGAGATTCAACGTCATCAAGTTTGGCATCCCCATGAAATCTGGCAACTCTTTAAGCGTCTTGCACTCTTTTAAGTCCAAGGATCGAAGAGCACCAAGTCGGGCAATGCTTCCAGGCAGATGCTCAAAATTATTTCCAGTGAAATTCAACTCTTTCAAAGAGGATAAGGATCCAATGTCTTCCGGAAGTCCTCCGTCTTTTAAACTGCAGTAACTGAGATCCAGATCTTCCAATGAGTGTAACCCTTCATTCACTTCAGGGAACGCAAAGGGCACTCCCCCTTCGAGACTTACGTTATATCTTTGTTTTGCAAAACTCATGAATGTAAGCTTGTTCAAGCAGACGATGGAAGACGGAGGTCGTGAAATTAAAGTCCCTGATGCGTCAACCTTCTCCAAGTTTACTAAATTGCCTAACCCTTCCGGCAAGCTTTCAAGTTTATAGCAATTCGACACATCAAGAATAACCAAACCTTCCAACATGCCAATGGTTCTCGGAAGAGCTACAAGATTATCCAAATGTCTCAGAGTTAGGCACTGAACAATATATGATGGCAGTTCCCTTTTCTCAGAGTCCCACATCTTAATCTCTAAGTTCTGCTTCGTTCTTCCACGGATTTCTGGAAATTTCTCTAAACGAGAGCAGAACTTTAGATCCAGATATTCAAGAGATTCCACGTTAACACATGGAAACCTCTCGAGGCGTCTACAATATATCAAATTCAACCTCTTGAGTTTTGTGCAACATTCCAGGGAATGGTGAACCTCTTCAAGATTAATACAATTGCCCAAATCCAAATTCTCCAAATTTGACATCTCCGTGAAATCTGGTGTTTGCGCCAGGTCTCTAGAGCGGCTGAGATCTAGCGTCCGTAGATACTGAAAATGCTGGTATTCAGAACAGAAAGAGGATGAGAAAGGAAAACAAGAACAGACAGGTAAAAGAATCTGTAAAAAAAATTGGCTGAGGTTTCAGTACTTTTATCCAAATTAAAAAAAAAAATAGCCAAGGAAGTAGAGTTCCAACAGTGTTTTCTTTTTATTCTCTCTTTAGATGCAATGACTATTTATTTCAACATTGTATTTTCTATAAAATAGTTGTACATAAGTTACCCTTCATGTCCGTCCCACTACATGCAATCTTAGGATGAGATTCATATCTTGCTAGGGAAATGTTTGAACCACTTAGCTTCTTATAAGTTAATATATGATAGGAAGATTTGGGAGAAAAACGACATAAAGATCTTCCAGTAATAGATATGAGAATAACCCAAAATCTATCTGTCTATATCTATCTATATATATATATATTATATATTTTATATATACTACCTTAAAAGCATGAACTACCTAACTTAATGTTAAATTACTATAATACCCCAAACTTAAAACACCCAATTTATTATATATTCTATATTTAATATTATATTTATATACACTATTATATTAAATGAATACACCTTTTCACATTGATGGGTAGTGACTTTTTTTTATAGAGTTGTGACTTTTCGATGAGTTATGACATTTCCAAAAAATTGTGATTTTTCTGAAGGGTTGTGACTTATCTAAAAAGACACGATACGCATATTTTCATATTATCCTTTGTTGTCTATAAATAGAAGGGTTTCTCACACTTTAAAACTACAAATTTTGTAAGTCTTCTATTCTTCTACTTAAAACAAGGAAGATTGTGAGAATTGTTCAATTATGCAATTACAATATTTTTTTGTGGGTAAATTAGATAGATCAATAAAAATTGATGCAAAAAGGAGAATGAAATAACTCAACTTCAAACGAGAAAAGTATCGTGATAATTAATATGCACTCATTTTCATAGACATAAAATATACTTTTGCAGCAACTCTTCCTTGACAAGAAGTTCAATGATTTTCTGTTGCACAAACAACAACTTGGTGTTCAGAATCTAAACTGTTGGAGAAAAAGTATTTGATCAAAAACTTATTTGAAGAATCCTAACTACATTTAATAAGTACTCTTTCGTTTTCAATTTATTTGTTGTACTTTTATTTTTATTTAGTTTAATATAGAATATTCTTTTTTTATTGGGGTGAGGGCACATCTTTAAGACCACAAAGTTCAAAGATATTTTCATATATTCTACATATGATCCTTAAATTAAAAGTATTCTTTATTTTTAAAATTTCATATCCAATTAAAATTAGACCAATCCATATCTATCATTTTTTTAAAATCTATACTACCTTAAAACTAAAAGAATGAACTAATAACTTAAATGTTAAATTATTATAATACCTCCAACTTAAAACACCAAATATAGTATATCTTCTATATTTTATATTGTATTATATGATATTAAAGTCAGACAACTTTTCACATTGAAGGGTTGTGACATTTTCGAAGAGTTATAACTTTTCTAATGAGTTGATCTTTTTGAAGGGTTGTGACTTTTCTATAGGATTGCGACTTTTCCGAAGAGTTGTGACTTTTCCGAAGGATTGCGACTTTTCCAAAGATTTATGACTTTTCCGATGACCTTTCTGAAGGGTTGTGACTTTTCTAAAGGGTTGGGACTTCTTTTTGATAAGGCACCACAAGCAATTTTTCATACACTACCCTTTGTTGGCCGTAAAAAAAAGGGGCTTCATCACTTCTATATTTTTATGATAAGAAACAATATGCACATACTAATACCACACATTTTTAACTATAAATGGACGGGTTTCCTCACATTTTTAAACTACGATTTTTTATATTTTCTATTCTTCTCTTCTTAAATCCTCAAGTTTGATTTACAAACATTGACAATCTCAAAGTTCAGTGAAATTAGAACACTCCATAACATGAATGTTAAATTAATCTAATACTCAAGCTAAAACATCCAATTTCGTATATCTTCTATATTTGATATCAATATTTATTTATATTTTATTATATTAAAAGTAAGAACACCTACAAAACAATAATAACAAAGTAATGCACTATGGGGAAGGGAGTAGAAAGTTTATTTAAGAGGTGTAACTAAGAAATTTTAAGAGTGACTAATTTTTTATTTAGCAAATATTTATATTATTTTTAAAAATAGTGTGGTACATGGTTTGATTTTCACGTGCAATGCACGTGCGTCAAAACTAGTTATATAAAATATATTAATTTGAGTTTATGGATTTAACAACTTCTTTTCATTTAAAGACACGCATCATAATTTCAGAACAAGCCAAAATATGAAGTATATCAAATAAAACAGGCTGAAAGAAATAGTATCTGTGCATCACTGAAGGACAAAGATAGTTCGAGAGAAAATAAAAATAAACAAGAATTTAATTATTGTACCTTTATTCCAGTCCATAAATAACGCAGTGAACTGAAGCGGAGTTGAAGATGAACAAGCCTTTTGGGTTCAAAATTTTCTGGCAATGACTCCCAAGGAAATTGATTCCAGACAAACCAACGCAAGCTGTTGGGCAGGTACTCAATGGAGCCATCATGGCAAGGGGAGCAATCTTGGGACCATATGTATAATATCCTAAGTTTTTCCATATTTTTCATGGCCTCTTTCCTAAAGCATATTTCCCCATCATAATGAAACCAGATTGCTTCCATTGCCTCGGTTCCCTGGTAAAAAAGATCATTTCTTTACAAAAGTATAACTTCAAATGTTGTATAAAATTCAATTGCCAATATGATTACTTCCTCAATCCTCGCAGTGCCAAATTAGCGTACAATATTTGTTAGGTCTTTTAAATGAAATATGTTGCTTAAGAGAAGTATACTTTGTGCAATTAGTTCAACAGTTCTATTTTCTATGGAGTTACACATTTTCTGAGAAGTGCTTTAGAGTCAAGTCTGAGAGTTTTTTCATGCAGTGACAGAATAAAATTGTAAAGTAGTAGTGCCAATAACTTGTAATTTCAACGCAGTAAAGTGAATTCCTGATTGAGTTAGTATATATAAAATCTCAAACAAAATTCAAGTTATTTCAAAAAAAGAAGTTGGCTTAAACAGAGTAAGTGGCTACTACACTAAGGATGTGTTTGGTATGGAGGAAAACATATGTTTTCCAATTTTCTCATGTTTGGTTGGGTAATATTATATTTTCCAAATCAACTCATTTTCCTCAAATTCAAGGAAAATGACTTCCCTTCAAAAATTAAGGAAAACATTTTCCAAAACTTTCCTCCAACTTCAAATTACAATTTTTTTTGTTGAAAAAATAAATTTAAAGCTTATTTTTAAAAAATAATTTTGAACTTCAATTTTTTTATTTTATTGCCCCACCTTCACCCCGACCCCCTCTCCCGCCAGCCCCCTACCCCCTCCCCCGCCAAAAAAAATAAAAAAATTAAAGTTTGTTTTTAAAAAATATTTTCAATTTCAAAATTTTATTTTCACCCCACCCCATCCCCTACACTCCCCCCCCGCCAGCCCCACTACCAGCCCCCCCAACCCCACCCCCAAAAAAAAATTAAAGTTCGTTTTTAAAAAATATTTCCAATTTCAAATTTTTATTTTTTCACCTCCACCCCCAC
>JAJOOS010014748.1:0-25096 GCA_029582725.1 Solanum chiquidenum | reverse complement strand
GCTACGTGTGTATAATTTACTAACCCTTACCTTTACCTCATATTAGACATCACATCGATGTTTGGCTAAGTTATTACTTCGCACCAATCGACACTAGACTATTAGATAGTATCACACTAAATCTATGTTGATAATTCTTTTCTTGTTGATTACCTCCTTGATACGGCAAGTAGCAACAAGGCAAGTTCTAACGTTGCGCACTGTTAAAAAGACTTTTAAACGAAGGAATTATCAATGCATGCAAAAAAATTCAAGAATTGCTTATTTACTATTCATACTTTGTTAATCGCTCATGGTTCCCACAACCCTAGTTGTAGAGTTTAGTTACCCATAATCATATGAACACAATTCATTGTTTTAGATGAAAGAATTATGAACTTACGTAATTAAGAATAACAAACCCAGAATTTCAACTTGAATTTCAAAACCAAAACCTTCAAAACCAACTTAGGAAATCAAGAATTGCTAGGTTTTCAAAAATAAAATCCCAAGTCACAAAGTAGAACTAAAGTAATAAAGCCTAACCCCAAAAATGAGGTTTACATGCCCTATATATAGAAAAATAAGTCCTAACTAAAAAGGAAATTATGTTCTGGTACACATCTTCATTCCACGAGACTGACTCACGGTTCATCAATGGATCTACGGTCCGTGAGTCCCTTCTATCACCCAGGACTTAGGCAATATTTTCAGCTTCCACAACTTAACTTCTCTGAAGCAAATGATGGACCACCAGTACGTACCGTAGATCGATCTACGGTCCGCCGATCCCTCTCCGTAGCTCCACACTTAGAATCTTTAATAATCAGGTACTGGAATTATCACAGTATCATTCTACGGATCAGCACTACGGTCAGTAGATCAATCTACGAACCGTTAATGGCCACCGTGGTTCCACACTTGGTCAGATTTCCCTAATTTTCCTTCCATTCCTTGCCTGCTGATCTATGATCACCATCTACAGAGCGTCAATGGACCTACGGTCCATAGATCACCTTCGCTAATGCCTTTTTCTGCACATCTTTCAGTTGTCTCTTTATTTATGCGTCCAAACAGATTTCCTACAAAAAAACAATAAAAACACATAAAAACTAATACAAAAAGTCCCTAGACACACACAACTCTTAAGTAAAGTGTATTAAAAATACCGTAAACTCACGGTACATCAACCCTGGGTGGGACTGGCACTCGAGAACCATTGTTGGCCCCAAGCGAACCCTTTGCCTGGCTTACTTACACAGTGGAAGACTTAACTTATCAAAGATAACCCATATAAAACTTAGAATGTTATAAAGAAAACATTCTACTAGCCAATAAGGAAAACTCAAGTCTCAACATAAGATAATGAAAATGAAAAGACTAATGAACTAACATCTGACTATCTATGAAGCCTCTAAAATAATGAGGGATGTCGGGACAAGACCCCCGATCATCCTAATAACTAAAGTACTAAGGAAATGATTAAAGGAGCCCTCCAGAAAGAAAGGAGGCTCACCAAGTGACTCTGAGTGCTCAACTGGATCAACAGGGCACTGGATGCTGATCCTAGTTACATGTGTCTGTATCATAAAATGATGCAGGCCAAATGGTGTCACTACATTGAATGTACGAGTATGCGAGGGGAATAGTAAAACATAATGTAAGCTTGAAAAGAATCTGAAAGAAACACTTACCTTGACTTTACTCAACACGTGAATAACTTAACTCAATATAAAGAAACAATACACAGGCAATATATGGAAAGCTTTTAAACAGTAGAAAGCAACTCAGTTTGATAAAGAAATGCAACAGCAAGTCGACTTTCTCATATAATAAAGTCATATAATACAGTGGGAGTTTCTCTAACCAACAACCACCACTATGAGCCTAAGTGGTGATACAACGTCTTGCCCATGCAGCTAGAACTGTCCTATACTTTATCGTCATACAGAATGCCTTAACTAAGTGGATCCACTAGTCTGTGCTAAAAAAACACTAAGGAATCATCTAAAAAGTATGATCCTTTACTACCCATGATGGCTACATGATTTATGGTGACTTTAGTTATTATGAACTCGCGTCCCCATATCGGTGCTCAATACTACTCCCAAAATGTACTTAGCTCATGTGTTTTAAAACAAAACTCTTTCTTTGGTTTGAGATAATTACTCAAAACTTAGCTTAAAAGCTCTCTTGGAAATCGGTGTTTCCTTTCTTGCTCAAATGTGAAAACATTTTAACTCTTGGGAATACTTAATTCCCGTATAATATTTGAAGAAATGAACTTTACTCTTAACTCTTTAGTCAACCTAAAGCTTAAGTCTTAAAACGAAGTTCGAAAGTTTGTAAAAGACTTTTGAAAACTCTCATGAGCTCTTTTGACTTGATTTTTAACTTCTCGACTTGACTCTTAACTTTCCTTGAATTGAATTATGGATTAAAGGTTCATGATCTCATGTTTATGGATGATTTCATGATGTTTAGACGTACCTTGGAGCGTTGGAATCAACTAGGAAACATAGGTACGTTGCTAAGGAACTATTACAGAAAGAAGGGGGCGAAATGGGAACAATTGGCATCCCTGACAATTTGAGAGGCACGGGGCGCCAACCCTTAAATTTCAGAGAAGGACTTGGGGTGCTCTGGCTGGCGCGGCACCCCAAAGGTCAAACTTTACAGCTCCAGCTGGGGCGCTATGGCTGGGGCGGCTCCCCAGTCCCCTACCCAGGTGAACTCTGACTTTTCTCCATCGATTTTCAATTCTAAACCCCCTATTTCAACATAGTTCTTTCACCGTACACTTAGAATCTACTATACCATCAATATGTGTAAGATTCTAATCGGAAACACACATAAAATCATGAATAAAACTCAAGAAACTTTAACAACACCAACCCACAAGAATTCAAACGAATTTACATCAAGAACTCATAGGATTTGCTTTTAAATCAATATACTTCGCTGAATTGAATCATGATTGGAGCGTTGGTGAACTAACCCAACGTTATGGGATCTCACATACCTCATAGGATTGAATGCTTGGTGAAATCGACAACCAAACTTGAACGTTCTTGACGAATTTTGACTTTTCTTCTCCTTTCTCCTCTTTTCTCTTTTCTCCAACTCTAGCATGAATTTCCAATTTTCTAAACTGATCTAATTTTGATTAGACCCCAATAAACTCCTAAAATCGAATTAAAATAATTGGATAAGGAAAAGACTAAAATACCCTTCCAAAATCCGCTATAGACTTTTCTTACTTGAACAACCCAACTTCAAATGACCATATCTCACTCATACGAACTAGGAATCGCGCAAACTCGGCGCCGTTGGAAAGATAATTCCAAGATATTTCTTACGGTATATGGAAACACACCTAATTCATCCTGATCTAGGAGTTATGGTCGTTTGAAATTGACTAAATTCAAACTTAACATAACTTAACAAATTTCCAGATTTTTCATTCTTTCCTAAAATGGCAATTTCCAATTCTAACTCTTTCTAGCTCTTTCAAATAGCGAGGTGTTACAGTAACACCCCGTATCCGAAAAAGGGAAATAAGCCAAGTTTTGGGAAGTTGAAGGTGCCAGCAACGGAGGCCAACCATGGCCCGTGGGTAGAACCACAGACCGTAGTGTGGTCTGTGGGTTGGCAACCATGCCAAGTTTTCAAAGGCTCAGGACCATGGCCTGAACTACGGACCGTAGGCCAGACCACAATCCGTAGTTAGTTCTAACATCCCATATTCTAGACAGACCAGAAATGTAGATTTCAAAATTTGTATGTTTCACCAACGGGGCCTCCTACGGACTGTAGGGTGACCCACAAACTGTAGTTGGGTCCGTGGACAGTCACCTGTAGCTCTTTTCTAGAACCCAGGAAAAATATGGCCAAGTCTGTACCTATGCTAGGACCTACAGACCGTAGGTGGGACCACGATCTGTGGTCCAAACCGTGGTTTAGACCCCTACATTCCATCTCTCTGAAGCCAAATAACACCCTGCTGGGATGGACCGTCGGTCAAGGGCCATCGCTGGCTTCGACTAATTTTAAGTGAGGGTCGTTTGGTCTTTTCCCTATGCATTGGGCCACTAAACTACATCATTTAACCCCTAAACAACGTCGTTTTGGTCAGTTTTAGCCTAGTAACTAAATCAAAACTTAACCTATCCAATTCCTTCTCCCAAAAATTGATCAAACCTTGGAAAAGGAGAAGAAACAGTCGACAAACCCTCTTCAAGAACGCAACAAGGTTTCATCCAGTTCCAGCTCTGAAATCAAAAGATTTCTCTCTGAAATTCGTCACCAGGTATGTGGGATTTCACTAATGGGTTCCTTTCACCCATTAGGTCCCTAAAATTCAGTCAAATTCTTGATTCAATTCACTATGTTTGGACTTAGGGTTTCTAGAACTTCAAATTATTGTTGTGATTTAGTTGTTAGATTAATCCTAATCAAAATATTACGTTATCGTGACTATGTTGCTTAATTCTTGCATGAAACTCAGAACCCTAGTTGTGTAGATTCGCTTAGTTCATGAATTACACTTGCTAGGTAAATTTATTCAGATATACATGGCCCAGTTAAGAATCTTTCATTATCAGTACATTAATGTTGTATTTTCAGTTAGCGTGTAAGTATTTTGAGCTATTCAATATTACAGAAATTCAATTATTATGTGTTACTTACATATTCAGTTGGGAGTAGGCTTAACACCGAGTGCAGAGGGTCAGTCATCCTCATAGTCCCAGAACTACGTGCCTCCATAGGTTAAGTCCCCTATGTGGGCATAATATTTAGTGATCACACTAGTCATGCCTTTATACCCCTAGCAAGGTATATTGGGTCCTGTCGATGGGGTGTATACATCGGACTCCACGGATAGCTCTCATGGTTGTATGTCGGTTAATAGTATCTCCCACAGTCAGACTCTAGTGCATTGACCAGTTTACCGGTTATAATTCAGTATTCAGTCTCAGCATGTTATGTACTTGGTCATTGCATCCAGTTAGCTCAATATTCATTATATTTCAGTATTTACATTTAGTTTGGATTATATCATTGCTCTTATTATTCAGTTATATATATTGTTTAACTTTATTCTATCATGCATGCTCACTACCTTTCATGTACTGATGCATACTCTGTACTACATCTTCTCGTGATGTAGGTTCAAGTCCTCAATATTCAAATCACACATAGATCGATTCTCGATCTCCAGTTCAGCAGTATCAGTGGTGAGTCCTCATTCTTCGAGGATGATTGACATGTTTTCTATTTAGTCTTTTCTTTTTTGTTTCAATTTTGCTAGAGTTAGTTGGGGCATGTCCCCGCATCTCTAGTCAGTTAGAGGCTTTTATTCAGACATAGTTAAATTCATTTTTAGATTTGAGTTTGTTCTTTCAATTGTTATTGAACTCTCAATTTTTTATATATTCAGACTTAGATTGGGTATCCCCCATCATTTTAGTTTATATCATATTTTAAGCTTCCGCATATAAATTGTTACTTGGTTTTATCTAGTATGCTTATGATATGCCAGCTCAGGGTTAGCTTGGGGTCACTCGTGATCCTAAGTCTTGTGTTTACATCAAGGGGGTAGCCTAGGGGAATGACATTACGGTCCGTGGTTCGAGGCCTAAATTCCATGTTTCTAATGGCCAATGTCGGTCCACCAGGATGGGCTGTGGGTCAGATCATGGTCCTATCGACTAGAGTCTGTGGTTGGCGAGTCCGTGGATAGCTTACAGTTATTTCAAGGGCAGTTGAGTCTTTTCCTAATTAATTAGTTCTTATACTACATCGTTTTACCCTTCACTAAGACCCATATATAAACTTTTTACCCCCAAATTTCCCAAGAGAAATCATTCTCTCTAAATTCATTAAAAAAGAAGAGCTCTCAAATATTCTCTCTCTAGAAACTTGAAGAAGAAGAATAAGAAGGATTCATCTATGGTTTCAAGCTAAGGTCTCAATTTCTCCATTGAAGGTTAGCATTTGAATTCAAGGTATGATAGTTTTCATCCATGAAGTTCCCAAATTCCTCTTTTTCAAAAGGTAGAATCCCCAATTGAGTTAGGATTTTCTTCAATTATCATGGGTTCTTTTGATTATTGATTTAAGTGATTGAATTATGATCTCTTATGTATTAATTGATGAAATATGATGAATTTATGATGATTTTCCCATGAACCCACTTAAGCCATATGTTTTCAAGTTATGAATCATATTATGTGGGATTTTGATCTTCAAGAAAGAGTTTTATTAAATTAAGCATGTATTGCAAGCTTTACATGTATTTATGATGAAATCTATATCTAACCCATGTTTTCTAAGAGTTAATGATTGAAAGTGGGTTTTGAGCCTCAAGAGGTAAATTATGGACTTATGCATTGCTTTATGAAATCCATGCAAATGTTTAAGGTTGCTTTGAGAGTAAATTACCAATGATGATATTGTGTTGTGAAAGGATATTCTTATAAACACATACTAGGATGATGTCAAAGATTTTCTCCCATTGAAAGGATTTATAGGTTGAAAGGCTCTCTTACCTAATAGAATAAAAAAGTAAGAGCTATCCTAATGAACTAGCTTGGATAGGTTGTCCAAAGGCACATTTCCATGAATAATGAAGTCAGAGAAGAAATGACTATTCCGTGGGATTTATACTCAGCACCGTGGATATTGATGATGGGATGGAAGCTCTCCCGTTAGTAGAGGCCAGGTTTTTAAAAGCAATCTCATGAGATGGAAGCTCCCCCGTTAGTAGAGGTCGGGTTTCTAGTAGCAATATCCTTATCCCATAACTATGTGCCACCATAGGATGTTGTCTCAGAAAGACATTAGCTAGTGGATCTACAATAGCTAGAAGTTCATGGTCTTACCTTGGCAAGTAGGACACCTCTTTTCAGTGTGGGGTATACACCAGATTCAATATTAATAACTCACATGGTCTTACATGTCGGTTAAGGATAATTCCCCACAAGTAATAATGAACTAAGGTTACTTCAAGAAGTATTGAATATGAGTTCATAGGTTTAAAAGATGAAGTTAGCTTGCATTGACCATGATTTATGACTTATGTTTTATATAATGTTTTAGCTTGGTCAATTGCATGTCAAGAAATGAAATGTCCCTTTTTGCATGATTTAAATTTTTTATGCATGGCTATCATACTTGGTACATTGTTTTGTACTAACGCTTACTCTTGTCTACATTTCCCCAAATGTAGGGTCCGGTAGTCAGGTTTCAGGGTTTCCTGGCTAGTGGTTGAGTTCGAGATTTTTGAGATTTGGTGATTCCTCATGCTTCGAGGACAGAGTTTATTGTTTCACTTTATTTCATGTATTTTCTCTTTTGTTCATGATATATGGGCTAGGCCCAATTTCATTCTATTGTATTAGATGGCTATGATGAGACAAATATTTTAGAATTCCAATTTGATTTGTAAAATGTTTTGGACTTGAACCATTGTTTTACTCTTATTGTTGTATTTCTTATGTTATGAGAGCTAAGTGGCTTGTATGGAGTCCTTCGGGGTTCTATACGCCATGTTACATCTAGGGGTTAACCCTGGGTCGTGACAGGGGCTCGCCAATACTGCGACATGTTCTGTATCACTCTGCTTTACCAAGACGACATGGGAGGCCTATATGTCCGAGGGACTAAAGGAGATAATTGGATCCACGTAAATCCAATCAAAGGTGCCTTAGCGGTTAACATAGGTGACTTGTTGCAGATCATGAGCAATGATCGATGCAAGAGTATCGAGCATTGTGTAGCAGTTGATTCGAGCAAGGATCAAATATCTTGTAACACCCCAAAAAACATTTGAGCTAAGACTCGAACCAATTACCTAGGAATTTAAAATTTTCGTAAGTGTTAAGGTCACTAGATGTTCACCTTGAATTCCAAAAAGAACCAAAGAGAATTCCTTCAAGTCATTTCAAGGTTCTTCTAAGTTTTGGGTCAATTTTAAACGACTATTACTTTTAGAACAGGATAAGCTAGAAGACCCATAAGATATCAAATGAAAGTTCTTGGAATCCTTTTTCCAACGCCGCCAACTTTGCTAATTTTCGAGCTTGTATGAGGGAGATATGCCCGTTTGAAGTCAGCTTGTCCAAGTAAGGGAAGTTACCCAAAAAAATATGAAGGGTATTTTGGTCTTTTCCTTACCTAATCAGCTTAAAACGAATTTTAGTAATATTTTGGGGACAAATCTGATTTGGGTCAGGTTTTATAAATCCAAATACGCTTAGGGTTTTAGAAAAGAGTTCATTCTAGTCATTCCTAAGTTCTTTTAAGTTTTGATGTAATATTCTACTTGGTCAACTTTAAACGACCATATCTCTTAGAATATAAAGAGTTACGTGGCCCATAACCTATCAAATTAAAGGTATTTGAATCTACTTTCCAACGCTACCAATTTTGCGTCAATCCTATTTCTGAGTAAAAAGGTATGACCATTTTAGTAACTGATACAGTGCACTGACGAATTAACCGACAAAAAAACATTACAAAGGGTCTTTTTGTTTTTTTACCTCCAACAAAATCCTAAACGAATTTCATGACTAACTAAAGACCCAAACCAATCATATTTTCATATTTTAATTCATACTTCTCTTTTCTCTCAAATCCTAAGGTAAAACCCTAAGAAAAAATCGAAGTAGAAGACTCCATTCAAGATTCTTTCAATTTTTTTCAAAATTCTTCTTTAAGGTAATTCTTTCTCCAAGAATAACAATCTTTCTGACTCAAATTCCTCCATACAATTATGAATCACCAATAAAAATCATATATCTTAGTCATAGAGAGTTTAAGAAACTAATTCAAGAATCTCAAGAAAGGTTTTCTTGATCGTTTACCTTCAAGGTAGGGTTTCAAGGCTTCTAATCAAGTTCTTCTTCAAGATTCTTGTTCTTCCAGGTATGTAAAGATATCATAGTGTTTGACTAGTTCGTCCTCACGCCCTACATCTACTTTCAAATCAATAAAAGAGTAATCTAGGATTCCACCCATAGATTTGAGTATTTTTGAGATAAGTTGATTTTGAGTTCTTGAATTCCTCATTCTTTTGAAATTTTATTCCTAAGTATTGAGTTTATATATTGTTATTGAGATCCTTGAGTTGATTTGTTGATGTCTATAATTCAACATGAACACTATTTTGCGTTATGAATCTTGAGAAGTTTTTCAAAGCCAACACTTGAGTTTTAAACTGAGTTTTTGAGAAAGTAAAGATGAGTTTTGAAAAAAAGTTTATAAAGACCTATTTTATTCATATATATATATATACCTATGTTGATTATTGGATTTGAAAGATAAGTTCATGAGTGCATGTTTTCAAGAAGGTAAACACGTCTCATGTTTTGAAAAGTATTTCGAGTAATGTAAGAAGTTCATTCTTTGTAATGGGTGAACTGAGCACAAAGTTATATTAATTATTTTGGGAGTAGTATCGATCATCGAGTTGGGTTAGAATCTTTTATGATTTGGAAGTCCCATAGAACTACGTAGCTAGCGTAGGATATGATAGCATTGATTCTTTATGCAACTCCTCACTGCTCTGAGAAGGCCAATTAGACTGATATATAGTCACAATATCATCATATAACCCTGGCAAGGTATAGGAAGGGCCCTTGCAACGTGTGGCGGGACGTTGCATCATTGCTAGGCTTATAGTATGGTTGTCGGTTAGAGAAACTCCTCACAAGTAAAGTATATTATTTTCTTGTTGCTCTCATTGTATATTTTATTGTAAAGATTAAATGGTTTTCGCTCCATGTTCATGTATTGATTCATTTGAGTTGCTTTCAGTCATTCAATTCAGTTATTTGTTTACTCACCTATATTACATACTTGTACATTTGTCATTCGACCTGTATCCTTTTATTTATGATGCAAATATAAGTGTTCATGATTATTAACAGGCACTTCGTTGAGATCATTCTACACTCCAGTTAGCTTTGGAGAGCCTCCTTGTATTCCAGAGGACTTCACAGTTACTTTCCAGTTAGTAGTTTTGAGGTGTTGTGGGTGTTGTCCCGAGATCCTTCCTTAATAGTAGATGTTTCATAGATAGACAGTTTTGGAGAGTCTTTCAGTGTTAGATATTTTATTTAAAACTTATGTTTCATACTCTGTATATTTAGCAAAGTTTTAGATTTAGTAAACGGTTTTTAAAAGTTTCTTTCAATTTGATGCTTATGTATGCTCAAGTTAGTCTTCCGCTTGTTGTCAGCTAGGACCTTTAAAAAGATATCCCCCAAACTCTTTGAATTCATTATCATCTTAATCTCAGACACTTGACTTAATTTCTCATCTTGTAATCTCCCCCTTAAGTCTAAAGCTGACACTTGAAAGATATAGACCTATTCCATCATCTCTAACTGGTGTACATCCTCTTAATGCTTCTTATTAATCTTGTGACTTAGCCACACTTCACTGCCCTTATCTAAAGGTTAGGATCTCTCACTTGTACCACTCATATTTATTGCAACTAATAACCTCAATTCATCACCTACTCTATGTCAAGTCTACTAGATAAAATCTCAAGACTAACATCATCACCCTCATGTTCCCATTTTTTTTATCATGACACTCATCTCAAATTCAAGCTTAATGTTCATTACTAAATCCGAATATCAATACGATTGCTCGCTTACTATACTATACTTCATTACTTGATCAGTTCTATAACCTTACGAGCATCATGACCTTCTCAAATAAATTATAAGCCAAGCTTAAATCTATCACTTTATGAATACTTTTGCTCTTCTATTCAACACTTACACTTGGTCATTACCTACACAATGACACTTCACCACAAACTCCTTTCTAGCCAAAACACATTCTACCTCCTATGATGGAATTTTCATGACTCATCACTTCTTCATCTACCCATAAGGGAAAACTCCTTATTACTAACTTACTAGGTACTTGACTATAGTAACATAGCTTGTCAAAACACCATCTCCCTTACTTAGATTACGAAACCTCTTCATACTTTCCTCTAACTCTGGGCTCTTTCACTACTACTGCTCATGATCTCATAACTTATGCTACCTTTTCGGGTGAAAATCATACCCAAGCTCTAAACATACTTCCTCATAAGGATCTCAACTGAAACAAGGCTTAAGGAAAAGAGTACAACTCGCCTTTAACTCAAACTCACGATTCACATGAATATGAGTGCATTCCTCTGAAACTGAACACTTAACTTACTCTTGGACTTCTTTTAAGCCCCTCTGGAGTCTCACGACTTCCTCAAAACTCTTGCTAAGAACAACTCATCAACAAAGAACTGACTCTGCTTTTCAACCACCTCTAGTATGATTGGTAGTCGAAGGGATAGGAGAATACACGAGTTAGAATAAGTCTCTATGACATAACTCTATTGCATGATTAAGAGTATGAAAGAAAGAAAAGTTTTATTAAATGTCTACAATCCCTCATTTATAGAAGTGGGGCCCTTACAACCATCAACGAGAACCTACTGACATGGCTTCATTGACACCCTAGGAAACTTAAACTCTGGGCTCTGATACTAAGTTTGTCACGACCCGAGCCTACACCCTGGACGTGGCCGGCACTCGAAGACCATTGATGGTCCCCAAGCGAACCCTCATCTTGGCTCACCATAGCTAACTCAAACTCTCAGATGTATCAACGAAGCTCCTGTTGATGATCCTGAATACCTGTGTCTGCATCATGAGAAGATGCAGGCCAAATGGCTCAGTACGTGGAATGTACGGGCATGTAAGAGGAATTCTAAAGCATAAACATAAGCTTGAAACTTGATAAAAAGGAAACATACTTACCTCTTCTCAAACTTACTCAATTCAAGGAATACTCAAGGATAGGATACTCAACTCAGAGATAAGATACTCAACTCAAAGATATGATATTCAACTCTGGATACTCAACTCAATATGACTGAACTCATTTCAATATAAAGCAATTTAAAACAAGTGCAATATAAAGAAACAAATTGTTTAAAACATGCTGTCAACTCTGTGTGTATGCAAGGATACAACATAACTCTAAAATATATGTAAAAATACAAATAACTATGTATATAAGAATACAATAACTTTTGTGGGATTTCTCTAACCGGCAACCATCACTTAAGAGTTATAGTGATGATACAACACTTTACCTCGCGCTGCCAAGGACCATCCTATACCTTGCCATCAACATAGGACCTAAACTACTAAGTGGATCCACTAGTCTATTGTGAAAAGGGTTCATCTAAAAAGTATGACCCTTTTCTATCCATGGTGGCTACATGGTTTTATAGAGACGTGAGTTATCTGAACTCATGCTCGCCCCCAATTCGGTGCTCAATACTACTCCCAAAATACTAGCTCTTTATGTTTAAAACATACTTCATTCTGTGATTTGAGATAATTGCTCAAAAAAACTTAGCTCAAAAGCTATCTTGGAAATCTCAGTTTCCTCTCTTGCTTCATTTAGAAAGTGATTACTCTTTTTTGAAAACTAGCCCGAAGGCTCTTTGGAAATCAGTTTTTGTTCTTATTAAAATGTGAAAACATTTTTAAATCTCTTTGGGAATACATAGTCCCCATATACTTCTTTGAAGAAAAGATCTTCAACTTTACTTCTTGACTGAACTCAAAACTTAAGTCTTAAAACAAAGTTAAAACGTTTGTAAAAGATTTCTTAAAACATGGTTCATGCCGAATTATGGTCATGAACTACTCAATGCAAGGTTTTCAATAACCATAGATAGTACTCAAACACTTAGAACTCAAGAACTTCAATGATACTACTCATTTCAAAAATGCTCAATTCAGAGTTCATACGGAATTATGAGCATGAACTACTCAACTCAATGACTCAAAGATACTTCTCAAAAGGGATTAGGAACTCAACACTTAAAGGCTTAGAACTTGAAGATACCACTTCTATGAAGGATGCTCAACTTACGACGTGCATGCAGAGTTTATGGACATGAACGACTCGACTCAAGGGTCAAAATATCAATAAGGAACTCATGTACAACTCTTCTCATTCTCATACTTACTTCATTAAAACTTAGTTCAAATAAATAGTTGATCTCAAAGGATTCACAATTAAACTCAAAGGCTTTCTTGAACTCTACTCTTAACTCTCTCTTGAATGTGAATTATGAATTCAAGAGTTATGGTTCATGATATGAAGGATTTCGTGATGAAAAAGTAGACTCATGAAAAAATTCTCCTCACTCTCATTATCACTTACTTGAGTCTTGAAACAAGTTGCTAGAAGTTGTAGAAGACTCCACAAAAAGACTCAAAGGGACTTTCTTAAAATGTTCGAAAGAACTCTCAAAACTTAACTCTTAGCTCTACCTTGAATTTGAATTATGAATTCAAGGTTATGATCATATTATGAATGATTTATAGGTGTTTATAAGTAGCTTAGAGTAGTTAGAATCGAAAAGGAGTGAAGGTGCACTTTAAACGAACTCAAATGGGACAACCAACGACAAATTGGATGGGGCAGGAGACCCTTGGGTTATGGGTGGTGGATTGATCTAGCCCCTAACATTCAGAGGAGGGTTTGAGGCGCTCTGTCTGGCACATCGCGCCAGGCCCCAACCCAAAAAATCTGACGAATTTTCCTTGCTCGTTTTCTCTCCCTAACTCGCTTAGAATTGAATGGTTTCTTTCCCAATCACTTGGATTTGATTACTTAACATAAGTACACTCTAATATACTCAAAACAACACTCAAATTACTAAATTTCATCTCAAGAAATCATCAAAATCCCAACACAACAAGATTTAGAATGAACTTCCAGAACACCTATCAAGAACTCATCAAGAACTCTAATCCTTCAACTTTAAGAACGACATTGCATTGAAATTAACATGATTGGCGTGTGGGTGAACAAACCCAACACTATGGAAGCTTACATACATCTTAGGGATCAAACCCATGGCGACAATCCGCAACAACTCTCAAGAACTTCGAAGAACGCTTCGATCCTCTCTCTTTTCTCCTCTTCTCTCTTCTTCCTTTTTCTTCTTGAACTCTCAACTAAAATCCTAGGCGTAGACTAGGATTATAAAACTGAACCTAATCATATTAGACCCCTAAAATATTACTAAAAACGAATTAAATCTGATTGGGTAAGGAAAAGACCAAAATACCCCTCTAAAATCCGGTTTTGACTTTCCTTATCTAGACAACCAACTTCGAATGGGCATATCTCCCACATACGAACTCGAAACTGAGAAAACTCGGTGGTTTTGGAAATATAATTCAAAGATATTTCCTACGGTATCTGGTAGAACACCTAACTTATCCTTATCTAGGAGTTATGGTCGTTTGAAGTTGACCCATAACTCATACTTAACTTAACTCTCCAAATTTCAGATTTTTGCTATTTCCAATTTAGTTCTCTTTTGAAACTCAAGGTGCTGCATCTAGTGACCTAACCTTAATACTTAAGAAATTTTAAATTCCTTAGTAAAATCCTACTCACCACGAAGGACGGTTCAAGTCTTAGCTCAAATTTTTTTCTGGGGTGTTACAACCATACCATCATACATACATTCATTCATATCTTCATCATGTCATAGAGGAACTACCCCATAACCTCTCATTTAGTCTACTTGTGCAATGTAGAAGTGAAGTCCCATACCCCCACTCCCACTAAGTAAGCTAGCCAAAAAGTCATAGTATATTCCTAGTCTTGTTCATTATCTTATCATTTAGGGAAGAATAACCACAACCGACATAGACCATGAGAGCTACATGGAATCCGGTGTCATATAGCCCCACATCGAAAAAGGGTGTTCTACTTGCCAAGGTAGAACTACATGAATAGTTATATAGATGGATCTACTAAGCTAATACCTACAGGGGCACGTAGTTATGGGATATGGGAATTGCTACTAGGAACCCGGACTTTCTAGCGTATAAGGTTCCCATCCCATGAAACAACATACATGGGAGGCCAGACTAGCTAAACATAGAAACCTCCATCTCATTTACATATCCACTCGGTGCTAAGTATAATTCCTTTGTAAAGTCACATTTAAGCCTTTACTTAGATTTAGGTTCATTGAAGGATGCCTCAAGTCTTCAACCCAACATAATATCATAAAGCTCATAGATTCATAAAGTGAGAACCTCCTTTCAACATTTGAATCATCAACATAAGAGTGAAACCCTTCATACATAATCGTAGTGTTCACATGAGAATGACCTTGCAACTAACACTACAATCACAACATAATCATAGCTTTCATAATTCATACATCAATGAAGCATAAGGGTATAGGGAAAGAGGGGATCTTGCATCAACCCAACAATTCATCTAATAACTCCACCACATTACAAGTAAATCATAATTCATCAATCATGAACAATACTTCATATTTACCCCTTCATGGATCAAGAATCAAGTCTCACAATCATACTTAGAATTAATCCGTTAAGCATGAATAAACAAGATACAATAGCTAATTTAACATAAAGATAATTCATAATAATCATCTTGAATCATCAAACCCATCATAATACTTGAAATTGGGGTCATGGGGGTAACACATGGGTTCAAGATAATTTGACAATAGAAATCATAATTAAACATCAATTCATCAACAATACAATGCATCTAACATAGTAAAATCGATTTAAGGAAGAACCCATGGCTAGAATCAAAATCCTAGTTTTTGAACATCAAAACCCATTTCGAAAATAGAGTTGAAAGGACTTCATGGAGAAAGAGATTCCATGAATGAAGGTCCCCATACCTTAATTGATGTTAATCCACGAAATTGGAGTGAAAACCTTGGAGCTTGAACCCTAGATTTGAGCTTCTTCCTTGTTTTTCAATGGAAGAACTCTAGAGAGAGAAAGTTTTGGGGGGGGGGGGGGGAAGTGGGTCAATTTTGTGTTATCAGTTATGAGGGTAATAGACTTGTTTTAATGCTTAAAAATACATTATTATACCTAATATAACCAATAATAACCATTCCGACCCTTAATTAATTAATTAGGAATTAATTGGAAATATTTAACTTAAGCCGTGTGAATCAGTCCTTGAAGAACCTCACTTACGAAACCCCGACCTACGGTCTGTAAGTCGAGTGACGGACCGTACTGGTGGGACCTTCGCTTGGTTCAGAGAGGGTGAAATCCAGTCATGGGCTGGGGAGACTAAGTCTCAACCTACGAGACCAATCCACAGGTCGTAAGTCGGTCTACGGACCGTACTGCATGCCCGTGGTTTGGGTCTGAGGCTAGGGAGTTTAGGGGAGAATTTGTGGAGACTAATTCTCGACCTACGATCCCCCACCTATGGAGCGTAAGTCCACCTACGGTCCGTACATTGCCTCCGTAGACCAAGCTGGTTTTTGACAGCTTTTTGGTCACTTCCTTGGCTCTCACCAAGGACCCTTCGGAGGTCCTTGGGGGTGCCTTGCCACATTGTTTAGACACTAAATCCCTAGTACTAGGTTAGGGAGTTTGTTTAAGGACTTGAACCATACGTTTAGACTCCATAAGGCTATTAAAATATAAGTTACGCTCTAGCTTAGGTCATTAGACATACGGGGTGTTACATTATCCCCCCTTGGGAACATTCGTCCTTGAATGTCAACTAAGACACCAAACTAAGTTAGAAACTACCAGCCAACAGCCCATCATGCATGAACATAAAATATGTGCAAGACTCACAAATGCAACATTTACTTTATGCAATCACAAAAAGGGAGGAAACTTTCAAACTCCTTTGCACATCATGGTCAATGCATTGTAAAAAAGTAGGAATTACATCCACCAACTTCAAGCACATAAATTCATCATATTATATCATTTTTGGAGGAACTACCTTCTCCATTTTGAACAAGCTCAATTCAATTAACAAGAATCAATATGCCATTTCATAAAATCACATCTAAGCATGTTCAATCACAACATCTCATGAAGTTAAATATGCCATTACCATAAAAATGCAATTTCAACATAATAAGCTCATAAGCCATGAAAATCCAATTTAAAATAAATCATGAATTCTCACAAGCACATACACATATAAAGGAAGTTATAAGAAATAACAATAGCACATAAGACTTCCAACACACCAAACTCAAGGAATCCACTTACCTCAAGCTTGAGCGGAAATAAAAGCAAATAGATGAGGGTAGCGGGACTTCATGTCGGCCTCGGCCTCTCATGTAGCACCCTCAACTAGGTAATTTCTCCATAAAACCTTAACCGAAACTACTTCTTTGTTTCTTAACCTTTTTACTTGTCGGTCCAAAATCTCAATCGGGACCTCTTCATAGGAGAGTTTATCATCGAATCCTAAACCCTCTAAAAAAAGGATGGATATAGGATCATAGGTGAGATTTTTAAGTAGACCCAATCACCAACCTCAAATTCTAGATCCCTTCTTCTAATATCGGCATAAGACTTTTGCTGACTTTGGGCCGTCTTCAATCTCTCTCTAATGAGTCGAACTTTTTTAATGGCCTCATACACTAATTCGGGACCAATTAGAGCAAATTCACCTACTTCAAACCACCCAACCGGAAATTCACACCTCCTACCATACAAGGCTTCAAATGGTGCCATGGCAATACTTGAGTGATAGCTATTATTATACGCGAACTCTATCAATGCATGGAAGATGAAAATCCCAATTACCTTTGAAGTCAATTACACATGCCCTTAACATATCCTCTAAAGTTTGAATGGTACGTTCCGCTTGACCATCCCTTTGAGGATGAATGGCCGTGCTAAGCTTGACCTTAGTACCAATCCCTCTTTGGAAAGACTTCCAAAAGTGTGAAGTAAATTGAGCACCCCAATCTGAAATGATAGACAAGGGAACCCCATGCAACTTCACTAACTCATCTATATAAAGATTGGCATATTCTTCCGCTGAGAATGTAGTCTTGACGGAAATAAGTGGGCTGATTTTGTCAACCTATCAACAATGACCCAAATGGAATCGGATTGCCTTCTAGTACAATGCAAACCCACTACAAAATCCATGTTCACATCCTCCCATTTCCAAGTGGGAATTTCAATATTTTGGGACATGCCTCCCGGTTTCATATGTTCGGCCTTGACTTGTTGGCAATTTGGACATTTGGCTACAAAACTCGCTATATTCCTCTTCATACCATTTCACCAATAGACTTCCCGTAGATCACGATACATCTTGGTGGCTCCTGGATAAATCGAATATCGCGAACCATGAGACTTTTCCAAAATTTTCTCTCTTAAGCCATCAACATCCGGAACACATAACCTACCTTGGTACCGAAGCACCCCATCTCCCCCTTGGGAGAAAGCCTCAACGGACTTGTTGAGTACCGACTCTTTACATTAGAATCTAACTGTGGGAGATACTAATAACTGACATAAAACCACATAAGCTAAATGTGGAGTTCGATGTATACGCTCTATCGAGAGGACCCAATATACCCTGCCAGAGGTATAGAGGCATGATTGGAGTGATCACTAACTGATGCCCACAGAGGGGACTTACAACCTATATGGGCACGTAGTTTTGGGCATGAGGATGACTGACCCTAGTTTACTCGGGATTAAGCCTACTCCCAATTGATTATGTAATTAACATTATGACTGAATTTCTGGAATACTGGATAGCTCAAAATACTGACATGCTAACTGAAAATGCAACATAAAATTTCTAATAATGAAACATTCAAAAACTGAGGCATGTACATCTATTTATCTATCCTAGCTAATGTAATTCATGAACTAAATGAACTACATAACTAGGGTTCTGAGTTTATGCAAGAATCTATGCAAAACAATATTAAAATCATTATAATCTAATTAGGAACATGAATGTAACTAATTCATAATATTCTGCTGAAATTCTAGAAACCCTAGGTCTAGATAATATGAAGGAAATCAAGAATCTGACTGAATTCTAGGGACCTAATGGGTGCAAGGAACCCACTAGTGAAATCCCATATACCTGGTGATGAATTCCACAGAGAAATATTTCGATTTCAGGGATAGAATTGGCGAGAACTCGCTGCATTATTGAACTAGGGCTGCTCGACTTTTCCCTCTTGATTTGCTTTAAGGTCGGTGCTTTTTTAGTGAATGACTGATTAGGTTAGGTTCTAATTAGTTTACTAGGCTAAAACTCACAAAAATTACATATTTTAGGGTTTCAACAACGTAGTTTAGGGGTCCAACGCTTAAGGAAAAGACCAAACAACCCCTAATTTAAAAGTCTATCAAAGCCACCGATGGACTGACCCACGATCCGTTTTGTCAACCGTCACCTTGGCTTCAGAGACTTGATTTTTGGGGCCTCGATCCACGGACTAGAACCATGTCTCGTGGTCTAACCTACGATCTATGGGTCGACACTTAGGCAATTTCCAAGGCTAAATCTGGGGAGGGCTTCCACAGGCGCCACCATGGCACGTGCAGGACCACAACCCATGAAGGGTCCCGTGGTATCACGTCTGGGCCTGGTGGACACTGCCTAGCCTCCACGAGTTCCAGTACGCCCCATGAGGTGGTCCACAGCCCATGAAAGGTCCCGTGGTCCACCACTTCTGCACTAGTGTGGGTCCACGGACAGGTCAATGGACCGTGGTCCCTTTAACGGGAAGTCACGACCCAAGGGTACACCCTAGATGTAACATGGCATACTTGACCCCGAAGGGGTCTCATACAAGCCTTTAGCATATCATAACATAAGATAATAGAAAACTACGGAAATTTTAAAACTTTTATCCATACAATCGAAGTCTTTATAAAATCAAGCGGAAGTCTTTTTATACACTATATAAGAGAATACTTCATAAGTATCTTCAAGTCATACTTGTGCAATGTACGAATAGCATCTCATACTACTATCCACACTAAGTACCACTTTAGTCTATCATACATATTCACTATTTTGGGACTAGTCCCTCTTTTCTATTTTCCATTAATCATTTAAGGTACTTCTCTATTTAGTACTAGGCAAGTCACAACACATGGATGAACTCTATTTCTCAATTCAAGGCTACCAAGGAATAGCATCCTAATAGGCTAGACCATGCTATCATATTGCTATCATAACCATATAAATCTAAGCTAACTACCTTGGAAGGCACACTATCATGCAAGACCAAGCTATTCTAGGAAGGGTACAAGTGTTCCATCCTAGCTACCATGAAATAGTCTTAGACCAACTAAGTCATGCTACCCTTACAAGCACACTATGATGCTAATGTAAGTTACCCTTAGGAGAGTATGATTCTCAATCCTAAGCTACCCTTAAGAGAGTATAAGTCCTCAATCCTAAGCTACCATGAATAACCCTAACTCAAGCTACCCTTGAAATGTATCTTACAATGCAAAGTCAATCTACCCTTAAGAGAGTATGGATCCTCAATCCTAAGCTACCCTTATGAGAGTATAGGTCCTCAATCCTAAAGCTACAATGAAATGGTCTTGACCAAACCAAGTCATGCTATCATGAAGGCTTCCTAATAATGCTAGTTCAAGCTACCCATAGGAGAGTATAAATCCTCAATCCTAGGCTACCATGAATACTACTAACTCAAGCTACCCTTGGCATGCATCTTACAATTCTAAGTCAAGCTACGTTTAGGAGAGTGTAAATCCTCAATCCTAAGCTATCCTATCTTGGTCTTGTCTTACCAAGTCAAGATATACACGAAGGGATCATATATCATAACCTCAAGCTATTCTAGTCTAACATGCTTTGATTCATTTTAGGTTACTAAGCCAACCTAGAATCATTCTATGTGAGAGGACCTTGCATCTCCTACCATATTTATGCCTAAGTGTGTAAGTGAGAATAGACTTTCAACAATACACAACAAGATCACTTTATATTAGCTTTACTCTCAAAGCCCTAATTATTATGATCACAAGCCTTACTCTCAAGTTTTCTTTCTTAATCTCATCATTATACCTAGATTTCAAGATATTTTAATCACATTCTTCATTAGTAGGTGATTCTAGTCATAATTGATCATAAAGGTTCAATTTCATCTTTACAAGTCATGATCCATCATATGAACTATAATCTAATTCAATTCACTTCTATGTGTTCTTAACCTTGAACAATTACTACACATGACATTGATTTTTGAAGATCAATTAGAATTCCTCAATTCCACTTCTCATAGCATAAACCCACAAACTATCAAATTCATCAATTAGACTAGGGTTAACCATAGAAATCACATAAATTTATCATAATATCATAATTCAATGCTAATACAATCATAATTAGGTATTATCCACTAGATTGGAATCATACCTAAATACTACCCACAATGTAGGAAGAAATCCTACCTAGAATTGAGTTTTTCACTTCACAATTGGGGGAATTCTAGGGGTCTCTATGGGTGGAAGAACCCATAGATGAATAATCTAATATACCGTGATTCAAAGCCCTAACCAAAATTTCTTCTTCTACTTCTTCTTCTTCTTCTTCTTCTTCCTCCTCTTCTTCCTCTTCTTCCTCTTCTTCTTCTTCTTCTTCTTCTTCTTCTTCAAGAGAGAGAGAGAGAATTTATTTGGAGAGAATTTGGGTTCTTTGAAGAATAAATTAATTGACTTAGTTTAGGGGTCTATTAGGCTTATATAGGAGGTTTAATAACTAACTAACCTACCTCCCTTAACCCCTAACTAATTACCAATTAACCCCTAAGCCCCTAACTTAAAAACTAAAACTTGAAATCTGCCTTGACTCACGAAACCACCATCCACAGACCGTGGATGGGTCTACTGGCCGTGCTGCACCTCCATAGGTAGAGGTATGCAACTGAAATTTGCAGGTGAAAGTAGGCCTTGACCTACGACCCCAATCAATAGGGCGTGGGTCCATCTACTGACCGTAGATGGCTGTTTTTTTTTACAGCTTTTGGGACTGATTTGAGGTCCTCCACAAGGACCCCTTGGGAGGATCGTACCTTGATGCCCTAACCCTAAAACCCTCATTCTAAGTACGAGAAGTAATTTTACAATCTTAAACCTCATTTCTAACTCTAAAACTCTTACGAAAAGCTCTAGAACTCTCTAGTCAAACTTACTAGTTTCCGGGTCCGTGAACTTTGTCGTGGTTCACCTGATGCTACTAGTTTTCTGCTGCAATTTCTATGTTTAGGTTCCGAGATGTTACAGTAACTTTTTGGGTTTTCTATATTTTCTAATTTATAGGTCACGTGTTTATGAGTAAGTAAGAAACATACCTGTATTATTATTTTTGTCATGAGTTTCATATCTTTAACTGTAAGGTGTTTGCATTTTCTATCTAAACTATAGTTAGCTATTTATCGAAACAAACCTCGAAACTTACAAGACCAAGTGTCTCAATACAATCACAAAAGGTTGTGTCACAAGTTAATTAGGCTTAAAATTTCATCCAAATGGCAACTGACTAAATAATTTTGAGATGTGATTTGATTGTTTGTTGATGATAGTCAGATAGGAGACTTGCAAAAATGTGTTACTTCAGGCGTATTTCTGACCATTATCTCTAAATTTTATAAAGGTGTATATAACTTAAATAAGAATTACATTGCATATGTAGGAATTTTTTCTATCCATTTTACAATAATATTTCTAGTATAATTCCACAAGTAGGGTATGGAGAGGATAGGATGTACGCGGATCTTATTTCTACCTTTGTAGGTTAAAAGCGTTGTCTCTGATGGACTATGAAAACACTCTTAGTGAAATTTTTTACTTTGACATTAAATTACCTTGCCATTAAAATTCGTACACTCTTAACGAAATTCCCAACTTTGTCACTGGCTTATCGGTCCCAAGTCTTGGAGTACCAAAAGTGGGCTAAACCACTCGCTAAAAAGTTGTTAGAGTTGTTATTGAATGGTCTCAATGTCAATGAAATCGATGAATCTTTAGAACATCTCTTGATGGGACCTATGAATATCAACATGAACTATTATCCACCATACCTAAATCCAAGTATCACCATGGGGCATCACCCACACTGCGGCGGATCCTGCATCACTCTGCTATTCCAAGACGATACGGGAGGCCTATATGTCCGAGGGACTAAAAGAGATAATTGGATCCACATAAATCCAATCAAAGGCGCCTTAGTGGTTCACATAGGTGACTTGTTGCAGATCATGAGCAATGATCGATACAAGAGTATCGAGCATTGTGTCGCAGTTGATTCGAGCAGGGCTCAAATATATGTACAACTATTTGTGAATGTTAGACTTGATAGTGTCATTGGTCCATTTTCACAAATGTTGATAGATGGAGAAAAACCAGTGTACAAACATGTCTTGCATTCTGATTATTGGGATTATTTCTACCGTAAAAGGCCTTCTGGTAAAGAATCACTAGATTTTGTTAAAATTTTCTATTTTATTTTACAAATTTATTCCTATGTGAATATTATTTTAATGTCAAATTTGTTATCATGTATTGACAAAAAGTCTCTCTTTACATAACCAGTGAGTAAGTATGATTGTGTCGTTATCTTGTTTTATTCTAATGGTATAATAATCTTATTTACCCTTTATCCTACTTTTTGTTTGTAATAACTCTATCACGTACTGTTTTTCTTTATATTATTGTAAGTTTATTCTTCTAATCGTTGATGTGATAATTTTAAACTTGAACCCTATAATTTGAATATGGGATTTCTTTAAAACGGATACCGAATATAGAATAAGAAAAAATGTGTACTCAGGATGAGTAGTAATTATCTCCGCCATTAATTATAGATCTCGAGTTTAGAAATGTATTTGCATTCAGTTTTAAATAGGTTACTGAATATGAAAAAATGAGGGGACAAAACACCTACTTAAATTACGCTTATCGTATTCTAAGATCGTGATCGGTAGTAACTATCTCCATCATTAACTATAGATTTTGAGTTTAGAATGAATTTACTTTCAATCCTAAGAGTGGTATAAAATATAGGGTGACAAAACCACTCAATAATCACAGATTGTTATAGGTAGTCTCTCCATGACGAAATCTGGTATAAAATTTTGGGTTTTGATTATCAAAAATTACGTAAATTCTACAAAAAATTCACCCTAACGACAAAAACTCAATCATGAAAATATGATTCATCAAATCCATCCAAGATTGGACTGATCATTACCCAATTTATTTACTAGCTCAACTCATTAAAAACAGTGTTGATATGTTGTAGAATGTAGTTTCTGAACTTTTAACTATAATAAATAAGTGTATAATTTCACATTTCTTGAATTTTGAGCATTTGACATATTTGAAATTTAATTACTTTACAGTGTACACTATCTAACACGTTTGGAGAGAGGTTAATTAATGTATCGATTTTCTAGCAAACAAAGAACACAAATATGATGAAGATTTAGTAATTTATAGGGAAATGCACACAAACATATGAAATTTTTCATCTAAAAGATTTAAGTAGTACTGCTTTTATGACTTTTTTAAGTTTTCTCCTATTTACTCAAAAAAATTAAAAATAATACACATTTGATATATGTCCCCATCAAATATTCTCAATTGTCATAAGAATTTATAACAATAAAATTATAATATTAAAATTAAAATAAAATATAAAATTATAGTAGTACTATTTTACTGATATTTTTTATGGATATAATAGAGTTCAAGCATTTATGGTAATACATTGACTTTCCTTCAATAGCAAAATAAACTTCAAGCAATGTAAGAAAATTCGGGTAAAATCCTAACACCCCTACCTCAACAAACCAACCATAAAAAACCCAAATCTTCTTCTTCCATCATTTCATCGACTGCCCCTTTTTCCCCTCCCTCCCCCACACACACCCCTCTCAAACCCACCATAGAAAAAAACCCCAAATTTCCTTTTTCCATTAGTATACACTCATCAAAATTCAACACACAAATGACTTCATAAAAATTTAAAACAAATGATGACATACTTGATTTTGTAATCAAGAAAGCAAACGGAATAAAATGTCTAGTAGACAGAAGCCTTGAAATTATCTCAAATTAATGTACTTAACCAAAAGAACACAGACTAGACAAATCCCAAATTGAAAATCAAGAATCAATCCCAGCAATTGATTTATCATTTTTTTATGATTTAAATGTTGAAAAATCAATTCAAGAAGCAG
>JAJOOS010014747.1:0-28567 GCA_029582725.1 Solanum chiquidenum | reverse complement strand
AGGTAGGGGTGAAAAAAAAGAAATTTTGAAGTTGAAAATATTTTTTAAAAATAAATTTCAAATTTTTTTTGGGGTGGAGAGGCTGGTCGGGGGTGGGTGGGTTCGGAAGAGAGTTTTGGAAAATGTTTTCCTTAAGTTTTGAAGGGAAGTCATTTTCCTTAAATTTGAGGAAAATGAGTTGATTTGGAACATATTTAACCCAACCAAACATGAGAAAATTGGAAAACGTTTTCCTTCATACCAAACACACCCAATATGGAAACCAACTTCAATGTGGAGAACCAATGGAAGCCTATGCCAATCAAGAGTATGGTCAACAATTGACAGAAGAACATGGTAACCAATATCAAGGAGAAGTCCAACTACAACAACAACCAATTGGGTGAGACCCGAGGAAACTATTATGGGGACCAAGGTGGAAATGAAGGCCGAGATGTAGGAATCAACTCTATCAAGACTAATCTCCCACCTTTCAAAGGGGAATGCAATCCCGATGCTTATAGAATGGGAGTCGGTTTGTGGAAGATTCTTCCAGGTCAATGATTTGACCGAGGTCAAGAAGAGTTGCTTTGCCATTGCTTAATTTGAAGGAATAACATGGTGGCAATACATGAAAATGTTGATTCTAGTACTTCAAGATGGACACCCTCCATCATGGACCGGATTGAAAGCCCTTATGAGAGTCAAGTATATGCCGGAAAGGTATCGCCAAGAGTTACTTGCTAAGTTGTACAACTTGAGGCAAGGAAGCAAAAAGTGTATTACTCAGAGAAATCTCGAGCAAAAAGTTTATGTATCAGTAACTGGTTGAACAGTTGTTGGTACCATTAGGAAAATTGGACAAAATAAGTCCCAAATCGATAATCCAAAAGTCAAATAACACTAAACATTATGGTTCAACTAAAAACACGAAAGCGGTAAACCAACAATACTTGTTTTGATTGGATTTATTGATTTTACCCGAAATATGCAGAGCCCCTATTGTCACCCATATTATCAATTGATCATAGCAAAGACATCACCAACCAAGAATATGCAATTCATTATTCATTCAGCTTCTAGAAATTCACAATAATAATCAAATAGTTTGCAAAAAAAATTAAACTAATTGACTAATGCAAAATATGATCAATGTTTTCAATGAACAGTTCCTATATGTTTCTGCGCAGATGTTGAAACTTACAAGTTATATTACAAATACTTCATTATTGATGGACTGTGAATGCACACAGTCAAAGTTCTCACCCGAGACTTAGAATGCTCAATCAAGAACTCTTTGTGCCAAATTTCATTCCTATTGTGTCAGAATAGGGAAACAACATAATTGAATTCTCTCTTTTTTAAGACGATTACTCATTAGTCAAACAATACTGAAATCGGGAATGGAAAAACTTGACGGAGATGGAGTAGAAAGTTGAACTTTTTCATTATGTTGTTCGCATAATAATGTCACAATAGGACAACAACAAGAAGAAATTCAGTCATGAAATCGGGAATTGTTAAGAGAACTTAAATACTCAAAGAAAGAAAAAAAGAAGATTCCAGGAAAATTTGAGAGAGAATCGTACGTGAAATTGTTTGTCACAACATGTGAAGCATACACACATTATAACTTGAGATCATACAAAAGAAAGAAACACAATTGACATCACAGGTTAGGATCAATGGTAGGGAGCAAAATAACTAACTGGAAAGGTCCAAATTGCATTATATTTCATCAATTGCACATAGCTTATCATCAAAATTATAAGCTCAATAGAGGGAGAGAAGACGGAAAATTAGAGGAAATAGGCAATCCAGCTAAAGGAAAATGCAAACTAAGATAAGCTAAGACCTAAGACCGGGAAGGCTATATAGTCTCATCTCTTTGTATTAATCAAATACGAATAACAAGCAATTTCTGACTAAAATAGGAAAAAAGGAGGCACAAATTCAATCAAAACAAGGCATGTCAGATAATGGGACAATATACCCCAAGCCACTGCGAAGAAAGGGGAAAAAGGAGGGGGCAGTCGAGACCAACTCGGATATAGACAAGAAATCTTCAACTTTTAGCATGATTCGAAACATACAAGCAAAACTCTGTAAAATTTAGAAAGCTAACAACTAATATAGATTCCAACATCTAACCTTAAGAACAGAGGGTGAATCAGTAAAGCATTCAACTCATGCGATTTACCCTATTTGAAGTAACAAGAGAATGAGACAACCTTCATATATCGAATAAAGCAAACGAAATCACCTATAGAAGGTGATTCTGAACTACATGACTGACTCATAACTTCGTAGTCAACCAAACGAAACAACAGTGAAACAAGAAGAAACGGAAGAAAACCAACTCAACGCCTTACGGAAAACATTAAGACTTCGAGCAAAACAACCCAAAAAAAAGACACTTGAACCAACAAAGGAGCTTATATCAATGCTTTGCAATCAATAGTAAGTCGAAACAAATTCAACATTCTAACATTTAGATGCCTCATAAAGTAGAATAAAACGGCCAGCACATCAGGAAACCAAAGATACGAACAGAAACAAATATTACCTTTTGAAATGCAGCATTCTGGGACAGCGACGAGCGATATCACCACCACAATGAGAGTTTCGAGAACCGACAAAAAAGAAGGAGAAAATATATCTATCTAATAGGTATTTCTTATGTCTTTTATAGCTTTGAAATTCTTTTTCCCTGTAAATTCTTACCCTCAAAATCCAACTTAAAAAACGTGCATCCAAATGACTTGAGAGTAAAGAGCTATTTATGGGGAAAATTGGGGCGATTTAGGGGGAATGGAATTTTGAATTCATATGCTCTTTTTCAAGGACACAGTGAAAGGGATGGGCAATTTCTGAAAAAGGGGAAAGGGGGGATGGGGACGCGGCTGCTGCAGAAAAGGAGGACGGCGGACACCGTTAGTGTTAGTGTTTGGTGCTGCTACGACGTTGACGTGATCGTCTAGGCGTATGGGTTCGTTGTACTGGAAGGAGAAAGGAGACACAATTTCTTTTCTATTTTTTGTGAAGAAAGAAAAAAATCACCACTTTTTCAACTAACATGCCCTCAAAAGAAAGAAGTGTCCCAAAACCACTCACACTCACAAAGAATCATCTCATGCACCCAAATGTCACGCCATAGACTTGCCCATATCTTCAATCAACATTGACTCAACTCCATTTGGTTAGAAATCTCAAAGGACTTTGTTAAGCTTGTAATATAGGCTTAGCGAAGGTTAGGATATCATTTAGGTAGAAGTGACTACACCCTCCTTGAACATTATACAACAACTCATAATACTTTCCACACTATTTTTCATTTTTCTTTTCTTATTTCCACTCTAGATGCCCCACATGCAACCATTTTTTCAACTTTTGGAGGATTCAAGTCTCATTTATTCATTTTCTTTCTTTCTTTTTCAAAGGTTTTTCTTTCTTTAAGACTCTTTCCATACATCCCTTAATTTCTCTCTTCTATTTTTTTTCCCTTTTTTTTTATATCAAGCCCTCATGAGGTAAGCATCCTGTCAATGAATTTTCCATAACACCCCCAACTTAAGCATTTAGCCTCAACTTTAACAACCTCAAGCTCAAGGAGGGAAGGGTTCAAAAGAGGGTTACTTTTTCAAAAAGGACGAGTCTTGTAATGTGGACTTCAAGAACATCAAAGAAAACCTAAGAGCATTTCTCCAACCAAACTAGATCAAGACCAGCCGGGCAAGTTCTAGGTGACAAAAGTGAACACAAGGCATTATTCTGTTTCACCACACATGGCCTACAAATTAATCAAGATGGTTCAATATCTCACTTCCTTTTCAAAATACAAGTAGTATTGAACATTTTTACCGCTAACGAATCAAAAGTCACAAAAAGAGTTGTAAGAGTTTTCATAAAATCACTCATAAAATGCTCAACCTTTAAAAAAAAAGGAGAGGTATGCTCAATACTATTCACATGCATGACTATGCTCTTAGTACCAACCAAGTCAAAACCTTCCCAAATAGACGATGATTTCAACCTTAAGAAAGTCATCAACCAATCCATCAACAGGCAACCTCATACATCTATTCGGGAACTACTCAAACTTCGCCACAATCAACACCAATCAAACACTCATATGCAATCGGCGATTTAACCTTTCGAAAGTCGTCACTCTCTATCTATCATCGGGCATCGTCATTCCAAATCTTACAATAAGAAAAACAAAGAAGCTACAAACTACAACTCAAAAACTAAAATACACCAATCCAACACAATATCAATAGAAGCGTCCACAATATCAAAGCCCGACAAGGGGACACCAATCCATAACGAGCACAATCATAGTATGCAGAAACAATCAACAAAATGAGTACAAGGGAGGCACCCCCAACTAAATATGTGATTCTGTCCTCACAGTCCAAATATCAAAAGAGAATACGAGGGACTACCAAAACAAAAGAATATTTGCACATTTACTATAATTAACGGGGAAAAGATTGAGAAGGCAAATGTCATTAGGGAATAGTTTGATATGAAAATATGATCTTAGAAAATTGTAATTGAGCATAAGATGAAACTAACCAAAACTGACTTTAATGCTTTAGTACTTGGTAGCCTCAGCTACTGCTAATGAACCAGTCAGAAAACTCAGCACTGATACTACACCCACAGCCAACAAATTGATCAACATTTAAACAATAAGTTTCAACGGAGAGCTTTATGGTGGCGGGATACTGACAACCATATCCCCTGAGTTCAAATTCCTAAAAAAGTCACTTGTTTGAATACCTGAGAGAAGTGCAAAGACCTCCCTGGATGGTCAGAAAGACCTGCATCATTGACCTTCTTCACTCGTGGATGGGAAGATAAATATTTAGCATTTTTTTTGTGCATTCTCCTGCAAGATATATAAATTGCTCTGCACAATATAAAGATGAAGATGCCAAAGGATATCAAGATTCTCTATCCTGATATAGCACACAAAAGTTGTAACACCTCGGAAACCAGACTTAGAAAATGCAGCAGTGATCTAGTGAACCACGACAGGGTTCACAGACCGTGAGAGGGACTACGGTCCGTTGACCTGCCCGTGAACTCAGAGCCCTTCCAGCAGAGGTGGACCACAGAGCCCTTCACGGGACGTGGACCACCTCACGGACCATCCTGGCTCTCGTGGAAGCCAGACAGAGTCCACCAGGCCCAGACATCATAACACGGGCCCCTTCACGGGCCGTGGTCCTGATGACGGACCGTGGTGGCTTCCGTGGAGGCTCGCCTCAGGAAACAGTAGCCACTGACCAAGGACCACGACCAGCCTAACGGTCAGTGGTCCCTTTGACGACCCGTCAGAGGGGTCGTGGTCAGCTGCGTCAGACTTTTAAGTCAGGGGTTGTTTGGTCTTTTCCCTATGCGTTGGACCCTTAACTACGGCGTTTAACCCCTAAACTACGTAGTTTTGGTTAGTTTTCACCTAGAAACTAAATTAGAACCTAGCCTAATCAATCATTCACCAAAATCAAGCGAAACTTAAGAGCAAAATAGAGGAAAAAGTCGGGTATCCCTTCAAGAAAATGCAACAAGGTTTTCATCAGTTATAGCCCCAAAATCGAAAGATTTCTCTGTGAATTCGTCACCAGGTATGTGGGATTTCACTAGTGGGTTCCTTTCGCCCATTAGGTCCCTAGATTTCGGTCAGAATCTTGATAATCTTGATTCCCTTGATATTATCTAGACCTAGGGTTTCTTGATTGTTAGAAATTGTTGGGTCTTAGCTGTTAGAATGATCCAAATCAGATTATCATGTTGTTGCTTAAATTCTTGCATGAATTTCAGAACCTTAGTTGCGTAGATTCGTTTAGTTCATGAATTACACATGTTAGGCCAGTTTATTCAGTTATACATACTCCAATTACGAATGTTTGCATTTTCAGTTAGCATGTCAGTATTTTGACCTATCCAGTATTACAAAAATTCAGTCATAATGTGTTATTTACATAATCTGTTGGGAGTAGACTTAATACCGAGTTGGACTAAGGTTAGTCACCCTTCATAGTCCAAGAACTACATGCCCCCTAGGTTTATAAGTCCCCTCTGTGGGTATTACATTTTAGTGATCACTCTAGTCATGCCTCTATATACCTCTGGCAAGGTATACTGGGTCCTTTCGATGGGGCATATACATCGGACTCCACATTTAGCTCATGTGGTTTATGTCGGTTATTAGTAGCTCCCACAGTCAGATTCAATCAAAAAGCTCCACCAAACAAAAACCAACCTTACCCAGCACCACTAAACCAAAATCCACCCTACCAAATGCCACAAACCCAACCAATTCCTGTAATAGAGGTGAAGGATGATGAGTACCAAGAGGGATAAGAAGGTCAAGGTGAAGAAGCGCCATGGAATGAAGCTCGAAGGAATCAACCAAGAGGTCAAATACGTATAGAGGGCGAGGAGGTAGGTTTGGCCCGGTACAACATAGAAGAAGACATTATGAGAACCAACCTCAACGTGGAGAACCAAGGGAAGCCTATGCCAATCAAGAGTATGATCAACAATTGACAGAAGAACATGGTAACCAATATCAAGGAGAAGTCCAAAGAGGTTACTATAACAACAACCAAGTGGGTGAGGGCCCAGGAAACTATTATGGGGACCAAGGTAGAAATGGAGGCCGAGATGATCAACTCTATCAAACTAATCTCCCACCTTTCAAAGGGGAATGCAATCCCGATGGTTATCTTGAATGGGAGTCGCTTTGTGAAAGAATCTTCCAAGTCAATGATTTGACCGAGGTCAAGAAGAGTTGCTTTACCATTGCTCAATTTGAAGAGTTTGCTAATCGTGGCGGGAATACATGAAAAGGTTTATTCTAGTACTTCAATATGGACACCCTCCACCATGGACTGGATTGAAAGTCGTTATGAGAGTCAAATATATGCAGGAAAGGGATCGCCAAGAGTTACTTGCTAAGTTGTACAACTTGAGGCAAGAAAGCAAAAGAGTTGCGGCTTACTATGATGAGTTCCAAAATTTGATCTTGAAGCTAGAATACACCGAGAATGAAGAGCATGTCGTTATTCGCTTCAAGGTAGGGTTGAACAAGAACTCTTCCAAGATAACTATTCACAAGTTTGTTAGCTTGAATGACATCTTCGAAACAACCAATGAGGTAGAGTGGGAACTCAAAGAGGAGAAAGTACCTAAGTACAAGGGTATTTCATCTTCAAATTCTTGGAGTAAGAACAAGGGAGGAGCTCAAACATCTTCAGGTTGGAACAAGAATAAGGATCTCAAGAAGCCTTATGAGAAGAAACCCTTTGAAGGAAACACTCCAAAGTACCCACTAAAAGAGGGAGGTAATAAGGACCCAACCAAATTTCCTAAAGGCATTCAATGTCTCAAGTGTAGAGGAAGGGTTCATATGATGCGTGAATGTCCCAATCGGTTGAATGTGCTAGTTCAAGGAGGGGAATTGTATATTGGTAAAGGGGTAGATCAAGATGAGGGTTGTGAAGAGGAAACCCAAAATGAGGATGATTTTGAAAGTGATGAAGATGAGAAACAAGACCTATGTGAGGGAAAAGATGTTGTCGTTCCTAATGGTTTGATGAGAAAGTCCCCAATTGAAGAAGCATGGCCTCAAGAAGGAGAGTTCATCGTACCAATGTATGGTGGTGAGGGAGAATCTTTTCCACTA
Source organism: Solanum chiquidenum (assembly GCA_029582725.1). Lineage (NCBI taxonomy): Eukaryota > Viridiplantae > Streptophyta > Magnoliopsida > Solanales > Solanaceae > Solanum > Solanum chiquidenum. The sequence goes on along the minus strand of JAJOOS010014747.1, from coordinate 20,892 downwards.
CAAGTGCCTCATCAAAGATAATATGTGTTCCTTGATCACTGATAGTGGGAATTGTGCCAACGTTGCTACGCTTAAGTGGAAATCTTGAAACTTCCTACCACTAAGCAAGCTACACCTTACAAGCTTCAATGGTTGAGTGAGTGTGGAGAATTGAGAGTTCATAGACAAGTGTTGATCAAGTTCAAAATTGGGAAGTACCAAGATGAGATTCTTATGTGATGTAGTCCCATGCAAGCTTGTCATGTGCTACTCGGAAGACCTTGGCAATATGATCGTTCAACCAAACATGAGGGGAGAACCAACAAATATTCACTTGTGTTGGACGATCATAAATATGTCCTTCATCCTATGTCACCCTCTCAAGTCAATGAAGTGTATCAAAAGATGAGTGAGTTGAGGGTGGCCCACCACGACTCCTCTCTTCTCAAGAATCCAGACATCCCTTATCAGTGTATGGACAACTATCTCTCGAGCATAGGTTTAGGTTCGGCCTAAAATAAATGGAGCACCTAACAACGTATCTTCACAGACCAAGAACTACGATATCACCCCTTTCATTCTGGGGTGACGAAGGGATCGTACCATTCGAGCTATTTTTTTCTTGACTCAAAATCGAAATGGGAGCAAGTTTGAGAAAAAGATCTTAGAGTGTCTAGGGTTGGGCCAGGAGGGTCTCTTAACGCCTTATTTTTTCTTCTCATCAGAGTTATTTCACAAAGACTTGCCTGGGTAATGAAGAAGGGGGGAACAAGCACACTAGGAGAGCGCAGTACAACAGAGAGTTGTATGCTGCATTCGAGAAGGATGAATCGCTCCCAAAAAGGAATCTATTGATTCTCTCCCAATTGGTTGGACCGTAGGTGTGATGATTTACTTCACGGGCGAGGTCTCTAGTTCAAATCCACGATGACCCAGCTGCGCTAGGGAAAAGAACAGAAGCAGCATCTGACTACTTCATGCATGCTCCACTTGGCTCGGGGGGATATAGATCAGTTGATAGAGCTCTGCTCTTGCAATTGGGTCGTTGCGATTACGGGTTGGATGTCTGATAGTATCTTGTACCTAAATCGGTGGCTCACTTTTTCTAACTAATGGGGAAGAGGACCGAAACGTGCGACTAAAAGACTCTACTGAGACAAAGATGGGCTGTCAAGAACGTAGATGAGGTAGGATGGGCAGTTGGTCAGATCTAGTATGGATCGTACATGGATGATAGTTGGAGTCGATGTCTCTCCCAGGCTTCCGTCATCTGAGATCTCTGGGGATAAGGATCAAGTTGGCCCTTGCGAACAACCCTTTGAGCTAAATGCGGCAAAAGTAAAGGAAGGAAAATCCATGGACCGACCCCATCATCTCCACCTCGTAGGAACTACGAGATCACCCCAAGGACGCCTTTGGCATCCGGGGGTTGTGACAGACCATAGAACCCTGTTCACTAAGTGGAACGCATTAGCTGTCCGCTCTCAGGTTGGGCAGTCAGGATCGGAGAAGGGCAATGATTCATTCTTAAAATCAGCGTTCTTAAGACCAAAGAGTTGGGTGGAAGGGGGGAAAGCCCTCCGTTCCTGGTTCTGCTGTAGTTGGATCCTTCGGAACCACAAGAATCCTTAGTTAGAATGAGATTCCAACTCAACACCTTTTGAGTGAGATTTTGAGAAGAATTGCTCTTTGGAGAGCACAGTACGATGAACGTTGTAAGTTGTGTTCGAGGGGTAGTTATTGTCTATTGTTGGCCTCTATGGTAGAATCAGTCGGGGGACCTGAGAGGCAGTGGTTTACCCTGCGGTGGATGTCAGCGGTTTGAGTCTGCTTATCTCCAACTCGTGAACTTAGCCAATACAAAGCTTTATGATAGCACCCAATTTTTTTGATTCGACGGTTTGATCTATCATTTATCATTCATGGAAATTGATAAGATCCATCCACTTAGCAGCACCTTAGGGCATAACCTTAAAAGTGAAGGGCGAGGTTCAAACGAGGAAAAGCTTACGGTAGATACCTAGGCACCCAGAGATGAGGAAGGGCGTAATAATCGACAAAATGCTTCAGGGAGTTGAAAATAAGCATAGATCCGAAGATTCCCGAATAGGGAAACCTTTCGAACTGATGCTGAATCCATGGGCAGGCAAGACACAACTTGGCGAACTGAAACATAAGGTAGCCAGAGGAAAAGAAAGCAAAAGCGATTCCCGTAGTAGCGGCGAGCGAAATGGGACCAACCTAAACAGTGAAAATGGGGTTGTGGGAGGAGCAACACAAGCGTCGTGCTACTAGGCGAAGCATCCTGAATGCTTAGATGGCGAAAGTCCAGTAGCCGAAAGCATCGCTAGCTTACGCTCTGACCCGAGTATGGTCAAGAATTGACAGAAGAACATGTCGTTATTCGCTTCAAGGTAGGGTTGAACAAGGAGATCTCTTCCAAGATGACTATTCACAAGTTTGTTAGCTTGAATGACATCTTCGAAGCGGCCATGAGGTAGAGCGGGAACTCAAAGAGGAGAAAGTACCTAAGTACAAGGGTATTTCATCTTCAAATTCTTGGAGTAAGAACAAGGGAGGAGCTCAAACATCTTCCGGTTGGAACAAGAATAAGGATCTCAAGAAGCCTTATAAGAAGAAACCCGTTGAAGGAAACATTCCAAAGTACCCACCAAGAGAGAGAGGTAATAAGGGCCCAACCAAATTTCCTAAAGGCATTCAATGTCACAAGTGTAGAGGAAGGGGTCATATGATGCGTAAATGTCCCAATCGGTTGAATGTGCTAGTTCAAGGAGGGGAATTGTATATTGGTGAAGGGGTAGATCAAGAGGAGGGTTGTGAAGAGGATAAATTTAAAGGTGATGACGATGAGGAACAAGACCCACGTGAGGGAAAAGATGTTGTCGCTTCTAATGGTTTGATGAGAAAGGCCCCAATTGAAGAAGCTTGGCCTCAAGAAGAGAGTTCACCGTACCAATGTATGTGGTGCGGCGAGTTATGATTAGCAAGGCCATGAATGATCCAAGTCATAGGGAGACTCTTTTCCGCTCCAAGTGCCTCATCAAAGATAATGTGTGTTCCTTGATCATTGATAGTGGGAGTTGTGCCAACGTTGCTAGCACCGCTTTAGTGGAATTCTTGAAACTTCTTACGACTAAGCATGCTACACCTTGCAAGCTTCAATGTTTGAGTGAGTGTGGAGAATTGAGGGTTCATAGACAAGTGCTGATCAAGTTCAAAATTGGGAAGTACGAAGATGAGATTCTTATGTGATGTAGTCCCAATGCAAGCTTGTCATGTGCTACTTGGAAAACCTTGGCAATATGATCGGTCAACCAAACATGAGGGGAGAACCAACAAATATTCACTTGTGTTGGATGATCATAAATATGTCCTTCATCCCATATTACCCTCTTAAGTCCATGAAATGTATCAAAATATGAGTGAGTTGAGGGAGAAAAAGAGGGTATGTGTTGTTATACATTGTCTTCTAAATTGCTTGGCTTTGAATGTTTGAAGACAATGTATCCCAAGGATCACATGTTTATTATAAATCTTACGAGATTGTGAGGAATGATAGAGGGAAAGGGGGCTTAGGGATAGATCTTCTACTCCCTATTCTAAGTTTGATGGTTTCTTGTTCAAAGGCAAGAGACTATGTGTGCCTATGAGCTCTTGGAGAGAACTATTTGTGAGGGATTAATGGGTCATTTGGTGTTGATAAAACAAGGGGAATTCTCGAGGAACAATTATATTGGCCTAAGATACACAAAGATTTTACTCGAATTTGTGGCCAATGTATTGAAAGTCGGAGTGACATGTCACACGGATCGGTGGATATGAAATAGAATGAATTCAAGGACAAAGTCGTCGGTATACTATGATCCAGACCCAGGAAGGGCCAGACATGAATCAGAAAGAGTAACTTTCCTCATAGGAGAAAGGGTGCACGTTAAAGCTAGAGCAACTCTTTTTCACGGTATACGCCTCCTTCCCCATGGTTTATACACTCCACTCCCCATCCCTCAAAGACCTTGGCTTGATATTTCAATGGATTTTGTTTTGGGTTTGCCAAGGACTAAAAGAGGTAGAGATAGCATCTTTGTTGTTGTTGATCGATTTTCAAAGATGGCTCATTTTATTCCATGTCATAAATGTGATGATGTTTCCAATGTGGCAACTCTGTTTGTTGAAAATGTTGTTAAATTGCATGGAATTCCTCAAACCATCACAAGTGATAGACCCAAAATTCCTTAGTCGCTTTTGGAAAGAATTGTGGGGTAGACTTGGTACCAAGTTGTTGTTCTCAACTTCTTGTCACCCACAAACAGATGGCCAAACTGAAATTGTGAATAGGACCTTGGGTTCTATGCTTCGTGCCGTGGTGCATGGAAAGTTGGCCTCATGGGAGGAGCATTTTCCTTTAGTTGAATTTGCTTATAATCAAGTGAATTAGAACTATTGGCATGACTCCATTTGAAGTGGTGTACGGTTCTAATCCCCTAACCCCCCTTAGATCTCACTCCTCTTTCTCAAGATGTTGTCTTAAGCTTAGATGGGACAAAAGAGTGGAATCCATGAAGAAAATTCATGAGAAGGTGAGACTTCACCTAGAAAAGAAGAACCAAGAGGTACCCAAAAAGGCGAACAAGGGTCGCAAGAGGATTGTGCTAGAATCGGGTGAGTAGGTGTGGGTGCATTTTCGCAAGGAACGATTTCCCACTCATCGGAAGACAAAGTTGATGCCAAGAGGTGATCAGGTCCCTATCAAGTGCTTGAAAGACTCAATGACAATGCATACGAAATTGACCTTCCTTCGGAGTATCAAGTTCACAACACCTTCAATGTTTGCGATCTTTCTCCATTTTCAACTCTTGATGATGATGATCCGTCGAATTAGAGGACAAATTCTTTTCAAGAAGGAGAGAATGTTGCAATTCGGATTGCACCAAGGTCGTTCACTCGAAGCCAAGCTCAAGACTTTCAAAGGATGCAAGGTTTATCCCTTGAGCACATGTTGACGGCAAGGGGTTCCATGCCTTGAAGATTGCTTGGGGAAGTGAAGGGAAGATAGTTGACCAAACTACCACTTTAGGCGAGCAACAACCATTCGATGACTCGCCCAATGGCTTGGGTGAGGACCCCAGCTCGCCAAATGTTCTAGATGGCTTCAAGGGAGGGGTCATCTCGCCGAACCAATTGGCGACTCACCGACTCCGAGTGTCCCTTAGGTGAGCACGACCCAGCTCACCCTTTATCCTTTTTGGGCCACTTTTGGGCCTCTTATGTAATAAATGCCTGAAACTTTAAATAGCTAGTTTGGGTTCTCTTTTAGGTAGACTATTTTGAATATTGATAATTTGAAATTCTTGTATGAGTGTTGAGAGCTTGGTACAAGCTTGGGTTGACTATTGCTTAGAAATGCGGGTTGCGAGGTGAATTCAATTCCCTCGAGGTCTTCGTAAGAGTTAGGTGCTTCTTGTAGAATTTACGGATTAAGGTCTTAAGGTTTAATATACCTTTTGGTTGCTTCCTATTTACTCTTTTTATGTCTATCTATCTTTATTTCTTCTCTTTAATTTCCCCATTTTATCTGTAATTCTTAGCAAGAATTACATCACTGACTGTTCTCCCCTAGAGGTCAAAAGAGTTTTCAGTAAAGCGGTGGTTATAGAGGGAGATGATTTTATTGCGGTAATTTTGTGGCCAAACTAATAGGGGTGTCATCTAAGTCTTGGTTTTCTATTTCTACTTCTTCCTCCAACTCTTCCTCAAAATTAGCAAACCATCTATTTAAGGTCTCATAGTCTACTTAATATTCAGAATTAAATTCTAAAATAGTGGGACGTGAAATAAAAAAAATTTTCATCAACATGAGTATAATCGTTGGTATTAGTTTTAAATCTAGGTTGCAATGAGAATTAAGTCCTCCCCCACCCCTACTAGTAGCACCTTTTTTTCCATAAATTAATTTTTTATCACTACTATTTTTAACGGGATCCATATTTAAAGTTTATAATAATTAAAATATTAAAAACAAACAAGATAAATATAGCAAAAAAATATAATAAGTAAACAAATAATAGAGATGAAAGTTGAAACGAATGTATCAAGCGTATAAAACACCTTTATTTCTCCTAATTGCAGGTCAAGAAAAAATGAAAGAAGTTGGAACATAACAAAAAGCAGGAACATGCAAAAATTTCCACTTGTAAATTAACTGGAAATGGCAAGCACATCAAACCTTGTACAAACATATTTGGGATATCATCATGTGGAATTCCTCTTCCATTATCATATACTAGAAAAAAAGTACAATAATTAAAGTCTTTTAGGGAAGAATAATCTTCCACTAACTTGCCAAATTGATTTAATTCAACAATGTACTTTTCTTGTCTTGCATACTTAGAGTAGAATCAGCATATAGAAGAACAAAGAGAAACATATCATACCTTGAATGTCACCCTATAATATAATGCCTCCCTACCCTTGGCTGCCTTTGTAGCTGCAAGATCTTTTACTTTCTTCCCAAGAGCAACATTCTTTGCTTGAATCTCTAGAACCCGAGCTTCCTTGGCATCTCTTTTCTAGACACAGTAGTTAGAAAAATCACAATACCATCTAATGAAATTTGCTAGAAAAATATTTCACTAATGAAATTTGCTAAATGTCAAACAATGAGCATAAAATATCAATCACAATGCCATCTAAGTGAGAGTAAATCACTCCTTACACACCTCACGGGCTTTTGCTGTCTCAAAAATCATCATATAGGGCTTCATCTCTACGTTCATGGTCACCCAGACCAATCATGGGATTAAATTTACTTCTGCCAATCTCCACAACAGAAGCAAAACAAAAAACAACACTAAGCTCGCTATGAAGAGAGATTCCCATTATAGGATCTATGTTAGCTCATTGAAGTAGTTATCTAAAATAGAAAAAATAATCACTTACACGGTTATCTCTACAACTAGAAGTTCAGAGATGGATTCAGCAGAATCAAGTGCATTCTAAACAAGTTCTCTCACAGTAGTGTAAGGACATTTCCCAAGCTGAAAATCTGAAAACTATTTTCAATGGTCAATAAGCCATAGAGCCAACTAATTTTATTTTATCAAGGAATCTCACACAGATGAATGCAATCAGTTTCAAGTTATCACCGATTAAACGTTCTGCATGAGACTTCCCAATGTTTACAAATTGAAGCTGAAGGAAAACTGCAAAAGAGTCTATTTTGATGTTTCCGTTATAAGCCGTTTGATAAGAAGTATGTCCACAACAGATGGATGGTACTTGGTCTCAAGAGGAACTGAAGGCATTATGTATGTTCTTCTGGTGAACCTTATAAGCACATTTTTCCTACAATCAATTCAAAACTAGAGTGAAACCGAAGAATGCAGCACATATTTTACGAACTCAAAATTGTGGACGTGCTTGTAGCTTGACAAAGGGGAGAAGAGACGGGAGAGGGATGAAGGGGCGGATGGGAGATAGAGAAAGTACTCAGGAGAATCTGATATGAATTGGAAAAGAAATTGGGCATATGGCGTGATGACATCCATTTGTCGCATATAATGCATTGACTTTGGACTGTAAACACAGAAAGAAAAGATCAGTTTTCAGAAATATAGAAGGTGAATAATTTGACTAAGTTTTCTTTCAATGCATGAATGAGGTGAAACTTAGGAGAACTTCTATCACAACTATTAAAGAACTACATACTCGGTACGTTGTCCAGTTCCTTTCAATGACAATCTGGATTTCAGCACCATGCCATCGGTCTTCGTTTTCCCATTTTTCATGTATAAAGAAGGCGTAATACAGTAATATACCTTAGAAAAAAAAAACAATATAATCATGTGTTACCATGCATCCTTAAATATAGCTTTCTATTTCTAAGTCATCTCATACTTGTAAATATCAATATCCAGCCTACAGAATGAGGTGTATAATTTTCACTGTTCATGGAAGATTTAATCTCAATGGGAAGTCCTGTACTCATCTTGGACCAAATCAATACATGTAGAAATGAGAGAAAAGGATAAATTCTTAAATTATGGTACATGCTGACATCCATTGAGGTCTGGATGAGAACAAGTAAAATGGAAAGAAGAACTACAGGCAAAAATCACTGGAAGAAGCATTCTACCAGTACACAAATATTCTCTTATTCCAAAGATATAATCCACCACCCTCGCAACCACCTCCCTATAATAGAGAATAGAAACAAGACAGGGAATCTAACACAAATAACTAAGACTCAAAATAGTAGAATCGGAAGAACGTCAGATGATCAGGTCAAGACCAATTGCTCAACGTACCATCTTTGCACAAAGATCAAATTTCCCACATGTCTGTTTCATACTTTGTTCAACACGAAACTGTAGAAGAACACTTCCTTAGAAAAAGGATCATGTGTAGTAATACAGAGTTACAATAATCAAAAGTTTCCACTTGCATCTACGACAATCTTTAGGAAAATATATCCTAATAACTAAACAAGAGGAGCCAGTCTAAAATACCTTTGTTCATCCTAATTGAAGGTCAAGAAAAAATTTAAGAAAATATGGATTTCAGCACCATGCCACCGGTCTTTGTTTTCCCGTTTTACATGTATATGTATGTGAGGAACATTCCTGAAAAGAAGGCGTAACACAGTAATATTAATGTGAGGAACATTCCTAATTGAAGGTCAAGAAAAAATGAAAGAAGTTGGAAATTAACAAAAAGCGGGACGACTCAAAAAAGTAGAATCAGAAGAACGTCAGATGATCAGGTCAAGACCAATTTACTCAACGTACCATTTTTGCACAAAGATCAAATTTCCCACGTGTCTATTTCATACTTTGTTCAAGACAAAACTGCAGAAGAATACTTCCTTAGAAAAAGGATAATGTGTAGTAATACAGAGTTACAAATAATCAAAAGTTTCCACTTGGATCTACGACAATCTTTAGGAAAATATATCCTAATAACTAAACAAGAGGAGCCAGTCTAAAATACCTTTGTTCATCCTAATTGAAGGTCAAGAAAAAATGAAAGAAAATCTGGATTTCAGCACCATGCCACCGGTCTTTGTTTTCCCGTTTTACATGTATATGAATTTGAAGAACATTCCTGAAAAGAAGGCGTAGTACAATAATATGAATGTGAGGAACATTCCTGAAAAGAAGGCGTAAGACAGTAATATTACGGAATGTTGGAACTTACCAAAAAGCGGGAACATGCAAAAAAGTTCCCACTAAACATCAAGTGTAAAGGAAAACAACAGTATTATGTGATGTGCACACGGAACACGCAGTAACAGATGAAAAAAGCTCAATAGTAGAAAGATTAGAAAGAGATTAGATATATGAACTTCTTTATTAGCAACTGATGAAAGAAAAGTTGGGTAAATATACTACCTTTCTTTGCCAACTCATGAAAGAAAGTTCGGCAAGATTTGAAATTCTTTCATCTTCATCTTCCAAACAGTTGGCGATTTCATTTATATAAACTTCCACCTAATAATGATACACGCAAATCAAGATGATAAAAATTCTTCCACATGAAAGCTAAGTATAAATGTTTGATTAGTCCGGCCAAACCTTCATCATGTCATTCAGTATTAGATGAAAATGAACGATCTCTTAATCATGCATACATCTGCTCTGTTGGGGCTCTCACAGATTAGGAAAACGAATTGCCAGATCTCCAAGAGCAACAGTGCAATTTGATTGAACTGTTTCAGATGGTGCATTGTCCACAACAGTGAAAAAAAGCTGGAGATTTGCATCACTAGGAAGTAATATACACACATGTTTAAAACTTTTAACAAAAATCTTAAATAATTTATGACGCTCAAATCACCCTCAACTTTCTTCACTTTTCAAACCCATGCATATTCCACACTATTTTTCATTGTTGTTTTCTTATTTCCACTCTTCTAGCCCCACATACAACCATTATCAACTTTTGGAGGATTCAAGTCTCATTTATTCATTTTCTTTCTTTCTTTTTCAAAGCTTTTTCTTTGTTTAAGACTTCCCATCCAACCCTCAATTTCTCTGTACTTCTTTTTTTTTATCAAGCGGATGTGGTAAGCATCACTTCAATGAATTTCCCATAACACCACAAACTTAGGTTTTAGCCTTGACTTTCACAACCTCAAGTTCAAGGAGGGAAGGGTTCAAATGAGGTTACTTTTTTAATAAAGGACAAGGCTTGTAATGTGGTTGCCAATAAAAAGGATTAGGCTCAAAGGGGATAACTAATGATATATTTAGTGCAAAGGTGGGATTTTCAGGCCAAGTTCTCAAGAAACGGTCAGAAAACTCAGCATCGATCCTGCACCCATAGCCTGCAAATTAATCAACATTTAAACAGTAAGATTCAAGGGAGAGCTCCATGGTGGAAGGATACAAACAAGCATAGAGCCTTATTTCAAATTTCCAAAAAAATCACTTGTTTGAATACCTGAGAGAAGTGCAAAGACCTTCACGAATAGTAACTTCACATTATCAAAATAAATTATCAAAGCAATAGTTTCTTAAAAACTAAAAATTCCATTTATAGTTCTATGGAGACAATACAATTTTGTTTCTCTTTTATTGGAATTACCCTTTGATTGCATTCATTTATCTTTTCCACTAATCCTTTGGTATTTCTGCATTTTTCTATTCTGCTTCTCAATCTAGCTATTTCTCCTGGAACATCTCCATTATTTTTCTTAGTTCAGATATAATCCAAGTTGTTACATTGAGGAAAGCATCTTTTTCTGAAAGTAAAACATGAATTGATTTTATATGATTAACAGTCACTGTAAGCAACGGTTGACTTAATGTTAACAATAAGTAATAACGCAACTGTTGAGAATTTTGACTTGGAAGAGATTCCATTTGAATAAATGTCATGCACCTTGCTTCGGTGCAGTACCTCACATTGCAGCTCACACTGGCCAACACGGAAATATTACTTCATTGACATCTTTAATCATCAAACTAATGTGTGATTATAACATTAGAAAAAGTTAAAATTATAAGACATCCAAAATCATCAAACTAATGTGTGATTATAACATTAGAAAAAAGTTAAAATGAGAGAAAAGGATAAATTTTTAAATTATGGTACATGCTGACATCCATTGAGGTTTGGATGAGAACAAGTAAAATGGAAAGAAGAACTACAGGAAAAAATCACTGGAAGAAGCATTCTAACAGAACAAAAATATTCTTTTATTCCAAAGAAATAATCCACCACCCTCGCAACCACCTCCTATAACAGAGAACAGAAACAAGACAGGGAATATAATACAAATAACTAAGACTCAAAAAAGTAGAATCAGAAGAACGTCAGATGATCAGGTTAAGACCAATTGCTCAACGTACCATCTTTGCATAAAGACCAAACTTCCCGCGTATCTGTTTCAATGCATACTTTGTCTATTGCAATGATTACTTTGTCTGTTTCAATGCATACTTTGTTTGTTTCAATGCATACTTTGTTCAAAACAAAACTACAGAAGAACACTTTCTTAGAAAAAGGATCATGTGTAGTAATATAGAGTTACAATAATCAAAAGTTTCCACTTGGATCTACGACAATCTTAGGAAAATATACCCTAGTAACTAAACAAGAGGAGCCACTCTAAAATACATGTGTTCCTCCTAATTGAAGGTCAAGAAAAAATGAAAGAAGTTGGAACTTAACAAAAAGCTGGAACATGCAAAAGTTCCCACTAAACATCAAGTGTAAAGGAAAACAACAGTATTATGTGATGTGCACACTGAAACACGCAATAACAGATGAAAGAATCTCAATAGTAGAAAGACTAGAAAGAGATTAGATAGATGAAGTTCTTTATTAGGGAACTGATGAAAGAAAAATTGGGTAAATATACTACCTTTTCTTTGACAACTCATGAAAGAAAGTTTGGCAAGATTTGAAATTCTTTCATCTTCATCTTCCAAACAGTTGGCCATTTCATTTATATAAGCAAACTTCCACCTAGTAATGATACACGCAAATGAAGATGATAAAATTCTGACACATGAAAGCTAAGTATAAATGTTTGATAGTCTAGCCAAGCCTTCATGTCATTCAGTATTAGATGAGAATGAACGATCTCTTAATCATGCATGCATACATAAGCTCTGTCCATGGCCCTAACAGATTAGGAAAACGAACTGCCAGATTTCCAAGACCAACAGTGCAATTTGATCAAACTGTTTCAGATGGTGCATTCTCTACAATAGTGAAAAGAAGCCGGAGATTTGCATCACTAGGAAGTAATATCCACACATGTTTAGAACTTTTTACAAAAATCTTAAATAATTGATGACACTCAAATCACTCCCAAAACAAGTTAACAGAGTAAGCGATCGTCGTTAATAAAAATACCCAACTCTTAGTAACGTTCGAACACAAGAGGCTCGTATTTCAAGACATACCACAAATCAACTTCCCTTTCTCAATTAAGCACAAAGGTAATGACTCCGGTTGGTACTAACAAATAGTCCACATGCAAACTTTTTTCACATAAGAAATCCTCTCATTCTCATTACATTTTTAAAAACCAAGAATCATTTAAGTGACAACAACTCAAACTCAAGAGATGACTTAACTCATTAACACTTTCAATGCTCACTTGACTCAATTAAGAATTTTCAAAATCACCACTTTTTCAGCTTACATGCCCTCACATGAAAGAAGTGTCCCAAAACCGCACACGCATATAAACAAGACATGGGACAACAAAGATGCAACACTCACACTCACAAAGAATCATCTCATGTGCACAAATGTCACACCATAGGCTTGCCCATATTTTCAATCATTGTTGACTCAACTCCATTTGGTTAGAAATCTCAAAGGACTTTGTTAAGCTTGTAATATAGGCTTAGGAAAGGTTAGGATATCATTTAGGTATAAGTGACTACACCCTCCTTGAACACTACACAACAACTCATCATTTCCAACTTTCTCCACTTTTCAAACCCATGCACATTCCACACTACTTTTCATTATTCTTTTCTTATTTCCACTGTAGATGCCCCACGTACAACCATTTTCAACTTTTGGAGGATTCAAGTCTCATTTATTCATTTTCTTTCTTTCTTTTTCAAAGATTTTTCCTTCTTTGAGACTTCCCATCCAACCCTGACTTTTCAAACCCATGCACATACCACACTATTTTTCATTATTCTTTTCTTATTTCCACTCTAGATGCCCCACATACAACCATTTTCAAATTTTGGGGGATTCAAGTCTCATATATTCATTTTCTTTCTTTTTTTTCTATCAAGCCCTCATGTTGTAAGCATCCTTTAAATGAATTTCCCATAACACCACCAACTTTGGCTAAAAGCCTCAACTTTCACAACCTCAAGTTCAAGGAGGGAAGGGTTCAAAAGAGGGTTACTTTTTCAGAAAGGATGAGGCTTGTAATATGGTTGCCAATAAAAAGGATTAGGTTCAAAGGGGACAACTAGGGATATATTTAGTGCAAAGGTTGGGATTTTTAGGCCAAGTGGACTTCAAGAACATCAAAGAAAGCCTAAGATCATTTCTCCAACCAAACTCAATCAAGACCAACATTTCACAACCAACCGGGCAAGTTCTAGGTGACAATAGCGAACACAAGGCATTATTCAATAACTCACCACACATGGCCTGCAAATCAATCAAGATAGTTCAAAATCTTACTTCCTTTTCAAAATACAAGTAGCATTGAACATTTTAACCGCTAACGAATCAAAAGTCACAAAAGGAGTTGTAAGAGTTGTCACAAATCATTCATAACATGCTCAATCTTTTCAAAACGGAGAGGTATGCTCATGTTTCACATGCATGACTATGCTGTTAGTACCAACCAAGTCAAAACCTTCCCAAAATGACGATGATTTTGCCCTTAAGAAAGCCATCAACCAATCCATCATCAGGCAACCTCATGCATCTATTCGGGAATGGCTACTCAAACTTTGCCACATTCAACACCAATCAAACACTTACAAGCAATCGATGATTTAACCTTAAGAAGGACATCACTCTCTATCCATCATCGGGCATCGTCAATCCACATCTTATTATAAAAAAATAAACAAAGAAGATACAAACTACAAATCAAAAATAAAAATAGACCAATCCAACACAATATCAACAGAAACATCAACAACATCAAGCCCGACAAGGGCACACCAATTCATCACAAAGAAAAAAAAGTACGCCCGACAAGGGCACAATCACAGTATGCAGAAACAATCAACAAAATGAGTACAAGGGAGGCACCCCCAACGGAAAATGAGATTGTGTCCTCACGATTCAAATATCAAAAGAGAATACCAAAGTAAAAGAATAGTAATAGTTTGATATTACAATTTTCAATAGGAAAAGATTGAGAAGGTAAATGTCATTAGGAAGTAGTTTGATAGGAAAAAACAATCTTAGAAAATAGTAATTGAGCATAAGATGAAACTAACCAAAACTGACTATAATGCTAAAGTACTTCGTAGCCTCAACAACATGCTTAAAGAGTGCCAAAGAACCTGTTATAAAACTCAGCACTAATCCTGAATCCATAGCCTGCAAATTGATCAACATTTAAACAGTAAGTTTCAAGGGAGAACTTCATGGTGGCAGGACACCGACAACTATAGAGCCCTTAGTTCAAAACCCCCCCCCCCAAAAAAAAAACGTGTTTGAATACCTGAGATAAGTGTTGAGAGAAGTGCAAAGACCTTCCTGGAGGAAGACCTACATAATTGCAATTCTTCACTCGTCGATTGGAAAAGATAACTATTAAACAATTTTTTGTGCATTCCCTGCAAGATATTGACATTATTTAGTTAGAACACTGTGATGTGCCAGAATTTTACGAACCACCCTAACTTCTCTGCACAATATAGAGATGAAGATGCAACAGTATGCATGCCATAATAATGAAAATCTATAGGGTCAAGATTATAGATTAACAAGGGTGCAGGAAGGCATATATATTTCTAGAACGAGTGGTGGGACAACTAATTTCAGCACCAAAAAAAGGCAAATAAAATTAAACTTGTTGTTTTTCTATGCGAAGAGCCATTTTTTTATTCCTCTCAAACAAAGCCAACAATCGAATGGCGCTAACCCTGAACCTTCATCATTTTGTAGGAAGCACACCTCCTTCACCAAGTTGGTTAAGTAGGAAAATTTATAAGTAAATTATCAAAAGGTTTAAAGAGAAACAAGGCATTATACATCATTTACGTTCAATACGCTATACATAATTTACTTAACATTTTCAGATCTATACTTGTCAATGAACTGATTTCTTAAACTTCACTCAACCTTATCAAGTATCAACAACAACAGAAAGAATTCTTAAACTTCATGGTCAATTATAGGGCAGCCAGTGCATTCAGGAAAAGAATTACAGTGTCACGAAGTATTGCACAAATTTGTGCATTGCAGGGTCTATATGGTGCTGCATAGAGAGGACTTATTGTATACACCTTAAGCCAAATGGAAGGGATCCATTTTTTACTTGCATACAACCCAGAGTACTTACTAAGATTGTGGGAGGAGTCCAGTGGACTCAAGGCAAATTCACATGCATCAAACAAAAATAAAAAAGGAGAATTAGTACTTCAATGCAAGAAAAAGAATTTGAAGGACTTCAAGAAATTAAATTATAGGCTACTGTAATAGATGGGAGTTTGAAATACTATAAAAATGAGGCATCCTTAAAGGAGAAAAATAAATAACTCACTAAATTGATCACTGTGAATGAATCTAAAGTAACAAAGTTGATGTATTCATTATTCTTCCAAAGCTTACTTCAATTATCATTTAAGCCTAAACTTTCATGAAACCAAACCATTTACATCGATAATTTAAAGACCTCACATATTTTGAACCAAAAGAAAGGGAACTCGGGATGGGAGAAAACTATGATTACAACAACGAGAATTCAAACCAAACAAGTATGAATGATTCAAAATAGACAAGCAATGAATACAACTAAACATAATAAGATGAGAGAATCAGGAGAAATTGAACCATCAAAATGGGTTATCAATATTTGGA
Organism: Solanum chiquidenum; assembly: GCA_029582725.1. Classification (NCBI taxonomy): domain Eukaryota; kingdom Viridiplantae; phylum Streptophyta; class Magnoliopsida; order Solanales; family Solanaceae; genus Solanum; species Solanum chiquidenum. The sequence goes on along the minus strand of JAJOOS010014747.1, from coordinate 4,866 downwards.
ACTGAAATACTAAGCAAACACCCAATCCTTACGTTTAAACAACAAGCAATAAGTTGGAAACCTTAAGAAAATAAGAATCTGATCCACTTGTGGTGTTAACTTTGACTTAAAATAAGCCCTTTATGTTAAACCACAAAACAACGAAAAAGCTAAGATGAGGAAACACAACCCATAACAACATTTGACCACAAAAGTTTTTGGAAATCCAACACGAAATAGAATGTAAGACGTTCCCTAGTGGTAAATTTAAAGCCTCAGATCTTATCAACTTATAAACAAGTATTTTACTAAGATACAAGTAAATCAATCAAAGAGACATGCTTCAAACATACTCGAAATTCGAACAAGAGATATTCCACCAGCAGGCACAATGTAAAAGAGTAGTAAGGCAGTAAGTTATCCGATTCATCCTGTTTACACTAGTCAAGATACAAATGAAGTAATCAGCCCACGACTTGTTAGGAAAACAACCCAACCTATAGAAACTAAATTTAGAATTTCAAACTAAATCACAAATCATAGACAACATGATGAGATTAAGCAGTGGTAGCAACCACATCATGAAGACATTTTTCAAGCTTACAAGCATAACAACAAGCAACATAAGCAATACATAGGTATATATCTCATATCAATAACCCTTAGAGGAAGAACAGTAAATCGAATGAGAAATTAGCCATTCAAGTAGACATAAACTCAAGCATAAGATGTCAACCAACGGAAAGAGGTTCAGAAAGTTTATGCAGCAAAAAAAAACTACCAATTAAGCCCCAAATTTGGAGAAGCGAAAAAAAAAAAACTAAGAGCTATATAACATTTTTATAAAATAAACTAATCATCCAGTAGAACAGAGGAAAAAACTACCATCGATATGAATAAACCTAACACATGACGACTCAAACATAATCACAAACGCCTAAACGGAAAACATAGAATAACTTAGGACCTGAACAGAGCAAAACTAAGAAAAGGCGTTTATGTCATGATGGGCAGCGAACCGGAACAAACGAGCTTTCACCACCGAAATGCGACTAAGAATTCCGATGAACCCCCAACAAGCAATGAACAAGAAAAAGAAAGAATTCCGAAATTTGTTAAACTAAGGTCGGTTAAGCTGTATTTTCAAGCCCTTTTCTATCTTTTTCCCTATTTTATCCAACCCTTAACTCTGAATTTGGGGAATCCAAAATTGGGACAGTACCAGAAACGATTTTTGGACAGTCACAAAGGATTCAAAGAGATGAAAGTGAGAGGTTACCTTTCTTGAAACATCGTTGTTGTAGATTCCACCACCTATGAGGCGAGAATTCTGAAGAGACCCGAACGTGGCAACATGGGGTCGAATGAAACGGATGAAAGAATTGGAATTTGAAATTCAAAATACCAATTGATTAGGAATGGAGGTGGACGACTCTAAGCTTACGAGGACACCTGATGTACGAGGTGAAGGAGGAAGACGACGCATCTGGAATGGCGCCATTGATGAACGTTACAATGTTGGAAGTGTAGCTGTCCTCTGTGAAGGTTGGAATTATCGATTTGTAGTGTATAAACGTGAAAAGGTTGGAGTTGAATGTGGGCTAGGCTGGGTTTTACACGAATTGGGTCGGTGGGGCTGGCCCAATTTGGAATTGTGTATTATCTGTAGATATTGTGAACGTTGGGCTGGGTTTTACAGGAATTGGGCTGGCCCAATTTTGGTCTTGAGATTTGTAATTAAGGAATAGTCATATAAATTAACAATTTAGTCAAATTGAGTTCGTTCGACTACAATTTTAATGCAAAAAATTAACTAACCACCTTCTTAATCTTAACAAAATTAAATATAATAAATTAATTGACTCAAAATTATAACCATAATTTAAACTAAACTAATTTAATGAAATATTTAATTTAAAATTTAAAATCTTTTGAGATGATTTCAAAATATTTATATTCATATATATAAAATTTTAAAATTCCAAATGTGACAAAATTATATAAAAATAACTTGAATTTCATAAAACTAATTACTTTAAATCATTTGAAATATTAAAGAAACTCGATCATTAATCTATAATGTGGATGGTCAAAATTGAGTGTCAACAGTAATTACACGCCTAGTAATTACATTAACTTGTTTGTTTGCCACAATATAATTATAGTGCAATTACCAATGTACTGTTTGGTTGCAGAAGTATAATCATAACGTTATATTGAATTTTAAAAATAAAAATTAATTATCTAAAATTAAAAATTTATATTAGACAAATAAGATCCTTTATAAATGATATTAAAATGGAATATTTAAGATGTAGATTGACTTTTGATAATATATTAATTAATAAACATATGTCCTTAACTAATATTTTAAAAAAATAATTGATTTCTATTTTTCAATTTAGCATATTTTAATTAAATTAATCATAAAAACTAAGAGTACAAAATTTATATGAACATCAGAAAATGCATGTTTGAAAAAAAGATTATTATTATAAATATAATGTCATAACATTATTAAAATATTTGACAAAGATAATCTATCAAGTCTAACTAAAAAAAGTTGAAAATTTTATAATTGACATATATATGACTAATAATTTCAAGTTATGACATCAAATAATTCTTTCAAGTTGTAACAATAAAAAATTGCAGGTTCTAACATTTTATTAAAATAAAAAATGTTTTAAAATTACAGTAAACATTATTTTGTTTGAAAAAGAAGAAGGTAAAAATAGATAAGTTAGTAGTAATTAATTTGAATTGATTAATGATAATATGTGCCATAAAATTAGGAGATTGAATAAAAAAAGGAATATTTGTTTTCCATTTTTAACTCCAATCAGTTAAGTTTAGTTCAAAAATAGTTTTTCTTCTTTTGTTCAAACGTTTCTCCCTCCTCTCAATTTTTTCTGTAATTTGTCGTCACTCACAACTAGTTCCAATTCGTTTTATTCAATAATCTTTATTTTGTTGTAATGGATGGCTTCTTATCAATATTAATAAAGCATGTTGATAGATGGGATCCTTCAGGTTAGTGTTCTTTATGATTTTTTATTTGTATTGTTATACTACTCAAACGTAAAAAATAATAATTAAGTACAATGATGTTGGAAAGTAATTTTTTAGATTCTGTTCTGTATAATAGAATTTGATTGTGACTTTTTTGGTATGAACATTTTTTTTTTGAGATTACATAATTAAAGTTTGAAATTGGAATAGATTTTGGTATGAACTTTTTTTAATTTAAGGTTTCTGGTATAAAAAAACTACATAAAATTTATCTGTAATTGGTATACTGTTTATACTATTTTTTTTGTACGATTTTGAAATTATATTTGAATGAATTGTGTATAAATCATTACTTAATAAATGACAGTTAATTGTCAAAATTAGTATTAAGTTTGTATATATTGGCATGATTCTGTTATGAAAAAAATTACGATGTATGAGATGAAATAGTAATAATGCTAGGATGATATATGTATGAAAAGTGTGTCCAAAAATGTATGAAATGTGTATATTTCATTCTATAATGTTTTATGGTATGAATTCTGGTTTGAGTGATTTTTTTGGCATTATTATGAAATGTAATTTGATAATAATAATGTAATGAATTTGGTATACGGTTTATTTAAGAAATTACAATTAATATTTATAAGTTAGAATTATTTTGGTATTCTATTGGCATGATATTGGTATGAATAATGAGTAAAAATATGCATGAAATGTGTGAATACGAATTGTATAAAGTTTGTATACAAATATAACACATGCATTTCTTTTTTGTATTATGTACGATTGAAACGGTGATTTCTTGATGGAACATGCAGATATGTTGACGGTAAAAAAAGAATCAAGAATCAAGGTAAAAATCCCTAAAATATGTAAGAGATAATTATGGTGGATTCTTTATTTATATCATTTAATAATAAATATAAAATTATAAAAGATTAATTATTTAATAAAGTAAAATTAAATTAATTTATAAATAAATAGTGATATGTTATAATCCGTAATTAAACTGTTATAAGCAAGAATTATTTAAAAGTATATTTAAAACCTGTAATATTGTTCCTTAAATATATATGTGGGGTGATTTTTTCAAAAACATAAAATAACTTGCTATGTAAAATATCCATTCAATACTTCCAAAAACATAAAATAACCCGCAAGTTTCATAAATTAAAATTTGAGACAGTAGAGTCCGCGACATGTCCGCGATGCAGAGCCACTTTTTGGCCCTTGGTGGAGCTAGTCCGTGACGCGGACATGCTCCCTCCATGCACAACTTGCAAGCTCCCTTGGCAGCTTGTTTGGCCAAGGGTTGGGGTCCTCCTCGGGGACCCTTAAGGTGGTTCCGCGGCGTCGTATTCGAACGCTTTGACCCTAAAAACATTTATTAAGACACTAGGGTCACCTCCACTAATTTTAGACTCCAAACAACACATAAAAATATGAACAACATACTAGAACACACCAAAACGTAAAAGACTAGTTCCAAACGTCTTGGTCGTCCCTTGACGTTTGACTTCCAAACTCTTTAAAACTGACTTACAAGGCTATTCTTCATTATTTTAACAAGTTATTAATGCATAAAACTCATGTGAGGCTCTACTTTATCCTACTTCATTTTGAGGGGTGTTACAATATCCCCCACTTAGGAACATTCGTCCTCGAATGACACTTAAAACACTTCTGAGGACTCAATGAAGCATCTAACAGCTTACAATACACAACATATACAACATCAACATAAGAGCACACATCAAGGAGGAACATCAACTCCACATAAAAGGCTCAAAACAACTTTGTGCAATTCAAGAAAGTAGCAACACATCTACCAACTCTTTATGCATCAACTTTATTATTTCCCATTTCATTGGA
>JAJOOS010014745.1:0-11324 GCA_029582725.1 Solanum chiquidenum | reverse complement strand
TTACAGTTTCTAATAAAATTTCATTTAATATTATTTGATTAATTATTGTCGATTATGTGATAATTAATACACGTTAAAGCATTAATAATACATTTTCTCACCATAAAAGTAGTCACAATCTTTTAATAAGTTATTTAAAGAATTTTAAAAAATTCATTCCTTAAAAGTTGTGTAACCTTTTTTTAATGGGTTAATTAATAAATATATATATTTCACTTCTTAAAAGTTGGCAATCGGTTTTCTAATAAACTAATTATTGTTGATTGGTAAAAAAAATAATTCATAAAATTACAATCAAATATATCTTTATGTTTCTGTAAATTGCGTTACTATTTTTTAAAAATAGACGGTTTAATAAAGTTGAGTTTAAGAATTTAAAGAAATTGAAAAGCTAACTTCCTTAATTATAGGAGTTAAAAACAAGGAAGAAAAAATAATTCCACATCTCCTTAATTAATGCGGGTTGGTTGCACATGATTAAAAAAAAACTATAAAAAGTTGGTTTTATTTCTTTTAGACAAATTTTTCAGATGACCCATTTAGCTATTATTCAATTAATGAATAAAAGAAATGGGTCATCTAAAATGACATTTTGGGCCTATTCTAAATTTTCAGATGACCCATTTAGCTATTATTCAATTATGAATAAAAAAATGGGTCATCTAAAAGGGCAATGCAGTCTTTTAATTAATTTTATCTTGGAAAAAGAAAAAGAAAAAAAAAAGAAGAGGAAATTTCATTGGTCATCTTGGGTAGCACCTTGGGAAAACAAAGAGTCCAATGCATGCATTGACTCTTAAGTTTCCCCAAGGTGCCACCCAAGATGACCAATGAAATTTTCTCTACTTTTTTTTTCTTTATTCTTTTTCCAAGATAAAATTAATTAAAAGACTGCATTTCCCTTTTAGATGACCCATTTCTTTTATAGATTAATTGAATAATAGTTAAATGGGTCATCTGAAAATTTAGAATATGCCCAAAATGTCATTATAGATGACCCATTTCTTTTATTCATTAATTGAATAATAGCTAAATGGGCCATCTGAAAATTTAGAATAGGCCCAAAATGTCATTTTAGATGACCCATTTCTTTTATTCATTAATTGAATAATAGCTAAATGGGCCATCTGAAAAAATTAAAATAGGCCCAAAATGTCATATTAGATGACCCATTTCTTTTATTCATTAATTGAATAATAGCTAAATGGGCCATCTGAAAAATTAAAATAGTCCCAAAATGTAGACCTATTTGATCAAGACCACAAAAATCATAATAAAATCAGCCCAGTAACACAAAATCTAAACATCTAAACTATTTTGAAGATCAAACACAACAAATAAGGCAAAAAATAAAAATAAAAAATAAAAATGAAATTCAGAAAAAAATAAACTCAAACAACAACTTCAACATGATAAAACTTAAAGAATACTAACAAAACAATACAAATTCGGCACCAAAATGACTTATATGGTTTTTTTTTTTTAAATGTGATAATGATGGATTTGGAAAGACGATGAGAAGGGGAAATGATTGACATAAATTTTCGGATGAATGGAGGTCGCCGGAAAACTCCGCCGGAATTTTTTTTAACGGATTTTGAACACAAAATTTACGTCAAAGGATAGCCCTTAAAGAGCTCTACACTTTTATGTAAATGATATAGGACGGGGATGACCAAAACTTCATAAATGTAAAGAAAAAAGTGAAAAATTATGTTTGGTTTTTCTTAGATCTATGAAATGGTTGAGATTTAATCTTGACCATTTCTATTGGACCAGGTCAAAATTGATTGGGCCATCAGAATTTGGTCTAAATCAACCTAATTCAATAAAAAATTGGGTCATTTGGGCCAATTTAAAAAACATTATAAACAAAGACAAACAACCCAAAATACAAAACAAATATATAAGAAAAGACCTTACTATATATTGTAGGAGTAAAGTAAACACGTCAAAAATTAAGTGTTCACAATACCAACAAAATCCCTCCATAGGAATAGAGGTGCGAGCAAGAGCATTATTAGTTTGCCTTCACCCACTAAACCCATAGTTCAAGTTCCACAAGGTCACAAAACAACATCATCAAGTGATGCAAAATTGTTGACTATACTACCCGAATAACCCACCATGTACCTCTAATACCAATAACCTACAAACAAGAACATAAATTTTCATATTAGGGAGATCCTATGCAGGTTGAATTTGATGCATTGATGAGGAACCAGACTTGGGAGTTGGTTCCACTAGACCATACCCGAAATGTTGTTCCCTGTAAGTGGTTGTCTGAATCAAAACTAAGCCCGATGGATCCATTGACAGGTATAAAGTACATTTGGTTGCAAAAGGGTTCTCTCAAAGGCCTGTAGTTGATTTTCACAAGACGTACAGTCCAGTGGTTAAAACCACCACAATTAGCACTGTCCTCATCCTTGTTATACAAAACAATTAGGCATTACATCAATCGATGTCAACAATGCTTTTCTCCACAAGAAGTTTCAGGAAGACATGTATATGACTCAACCCCTTGAATATGAAAGTTTAGTGAATCCTAATTATGTCTTATATTTTAAAAAGGCTATCTACGGTCTGCACCAAACTCCTAAAGCTTGGTACGATGCCCTAACCAATTCTTTGATCCAGATGGGGTTTCAAATGTTAGGGTCTGATAATTCTCTATTATTTCTGCATGATTTGGGAGTAACTTTTTATATTCTGATTTATGTGTACGACATCATACTCATGGGAAACAATGAAGCATTCCTTCAACATATCATTACATCTCTTTCAAAAAAACCTCTCAAGTATCTTGGTTTACTGCACTATTTCTTGGGCATTGAGGTACATAAAGATGCCAATGGTCAGCTTCTTAGTCAATCTAAGTACATACAAGAGGTGCTACATGATGCTAAGATGCAAGACTACAAAAGGGTTTAGTCACTAGAGAGTCCGTCGGCACTACTACTGGTTGATGATAAAACTCCCTCTCTAAATAGGCCTTTTGTAAGTGGATCCGACACAATATCCTTTGACTTTACATAGTTAATTAAGATAATTCCACTAGTGAGTAGTTGTCTAACCATATTATGTCTACGCCATATATGATGAGACTTTTCGTATACATCATGCTCCATGCCCTACCTATTGCAAATTAATTCTCACACGGTATGCATACTAAAGCTAAATGTTTGGGCCAAAAATCTTTCAAGAAATTTCGGAGTCATTCAGCTTCTTCACTGGCCTTATCTAGAGTGATAAACTCAAATTTTATAGTAGAGTGATAGATACATTTCTGTTTGGAAGATTTCCAAGAGACTGCTCCTCCACCAAGTGTAAATACATATCCACTCGTGGATTTTACTTCATTTGACCTGGTGATTCAATTTGCATCACTATATTCTTCCAACACTGTTGAATATTAGTTATAATGCAAAGCAATAGTTTTTAAGTATGATTTAAATACTCCAAAACTCTTTTCATTGTCATTCAATGAGTTTGATTGAGATTACTCGTGAATCGACTCAGTTTAGTAATAGCACATGCTAAATCTGATCGCGTACACTTCATGATATATATCACACTTCTCAATACTCTAGCATAATCCAATTGTGAGTTGCTTTTGCCTTAATTATTTTGAAGTACAAAACTCACATTTATTGGAGTCTTGACAATATTGAAATACAAATATTGAACTTGTCAAGTACCTTTTCAATCACATCAGTAACTTCAATGTCTTTCATATCAAAGGTACTTTCTAGCATATGCTTAGTAGCATTTATGTCAGAAATGTCTCTTTTCATGATCAACATGTCATCAACATAAAAACAAATAATGACCTTGTGATTTGGAGTGTCTCTAATGTAAAATCATTTATCACATTCATTAATCATGAATTCATTTGCCAACATAGTTTGGTCAAACTTCTCATTTCATTATTTGGGCGCTTGTTTTTATTCCATAAAGTGACTTAACAAGTTTACACACTTTCTTTTCTTTACTAGAATCCACAACGCCCTCGGGTTTTTTCATCTAAATTCCTTCCTCCAATTCTCCATTTAAGAAAGTTATTTTTACATCCATTTGACGAATTTGAAGGCCATAAACCACAACTAACGTAATTAACATCTGAATTGATATAATCCAAGGTAGTGGCTATTATGTGTCAAAATAATCAATGCCTTTTTATTGTCTAAAGTCTATGACAATAAGTCTTACTTTGTATTTATCAATAGTTCCATCAACTTTCTTTTGCTTTTGTAGATCCACTTTGAACCCACAGGTTTATTTCCTGAAGGAAGATCAACCAACTCTCAAGTATGGTTGCTCAAGATTGAATCTATCTTACTATTGACAACCTGTATCCAAAAAGAATGAGTCCAAAGAGGGCATAGCTTCTTCGAATTTATGAGACACATTTTCAAGAAGAAATGTTACAAAATCAAACTCGAAGGAAGTAATTTGTCCATTGACATTTACAATGCATCTGAATCTCTTTATTAAGGACATTCTCCTTTGATTCGTCCCAAGGTCGTTTAGACCCTTCACTTGACTATCTGACGGTTTGGACTTATGAACCATAAATTGACATGCTTTACTATTTGTAGCATATCCAATGAACATACAATCCACAGTCTTAGGTCCTATTTTGACCCATTTGGGAATAGTTCCCTCATTTCCACTTCTAATATGGAATAGACTGTATTGAAAACTAATAGATCATTATCTTTCAAGAGTTATTGATTGTATATACTTTAAGGGGCGACAAGCAGTTCACTATCAAGATACAACCAAGCCTGAACAAACAAAAAAATTTGTTGCTCCCTTTGTTTAAAAAAAAGGTTTTCTTTTTATTTGTTGCTCCCTTTACTAACAAACAAACAAAACTTTTTGTTTCTCTCTTTCTGAACAAACAAATTTTTTGTTGTTCTCTTTTGCTATAATGGTAGCACCCCCACAAATTTTGTGGTAAACCTGAACTTATAAGTAGGACATTCAACATTTTCTTCAAATTTAATTTCTTTTCCTGTCAACAATTTCATTAGATTGAGGTGAGTATGTGCAGTAATTTGATGGATGATTACATTTTCTAAATATATTTCTGCAAAAGAAGATTCATATTCTCCACATCGACCATTTATAATCATGACAATCTTTTTATCCAACTGATTTTCAACTTCAGTTTAATATTGCCTATATATTTCTATTGCTTCATCCTTATCATTCAACAAATAGACATAGCAATATCTAGTGCAATTGTCAATAAAATTTATGAACACTTTTTCCCACCAAGAGATAGTGTTGACTTCATATCACAAATGTCAGTGTGAATCAATTCTAAGGATTAAAATTCCTTTCAATTTTTTTTATAAGTATGCTTAACATACTTAGATTCAACACATACTTAATATTTTGATTTATTGCACTAGAAGTTAGGCAAGACTTCTAAGTCGATAAGTTTTTGCAAGGTTTTGTAATTGACATGTCCCAAGCGTTCATGTCACAAACAATTTGATACAAGAAAGTAAGAACAAACAGAAATACTGAGTTTGAAAAAATCTTCCGTGAGGTAACCTTTTCCTACAAATATTTTGTTCTTTACTTTTTATAACTTTGTCAAATACAAACATTGTTTTAGAGTCAACACTTGCCAGATGTCCTTTACAGAAAAACCTTTCGATAACATTCAATTTGTTATAGAATTACCCATGACCATAGTCTTATCGCTCTAATAAGGGCAATATGACCCAAATGTTTGTTTTACAACACAAACATAACAGATATATTTTCACCAATGTTCATGTCTATACAAATAAATTTATTTTAATAGACATATATTTTTATGAAAACTCACCAAATCTTAAGTGACACTTTTTCATCAAAGAATACAATTTTTTTGAACGAGTAACATAATTTTGTGGTTTTATAGTAGTCATATCATATACTAGTAAAGACAGACTGAACGACCACAATATCAAATATACTCCAAGAATTTGGTGGGTCTAACATAATACAAGAATGTCATTAAATTTCATATCTTGTACTTTCAAATTTAATTTTGTCTTTATCACAAGTAAATCACCCCCCACATTTTAAATATGATCTCAAAAATATTTTTCAAGTATTTGAAATTATTTTCCACATTTTTTCTCATGCTTTCAAATTGTATACCATCAAAATACACATTGGCAACACGAAGCCTTCTTTTTTGGAGATTTAATCCATAGAAACACCCATTGCAGGTACAAAAATCACTAATTTTATTTTAGTAGTATTTTTCCCTTTCGGTCACAACTAGACAAACCAATTAGGATTTAGAATACTAACAATAAAGATTCAATCTTTATACAACTTGTTTCTAGTTTAACGATGAAGTTTTTATATTCTTCTAATCATTAACCGAATGAACCTTGAAATCTGATGAAGTTTTTATATTCTTCGAATCAGTTTCACATTCAGACAGAGTAGTAAACCAAAAATGTTTTAGTCTCCAGAAAACTCAAATACAACACCATTTCTAGCGAATGCGAATGATGAATATTTAATCTTTTCTAAATCATTTAGCTTTAATATTCCTGACGAAGATTTTGTACTCTTCAAGTTAGCTTAATATTCCTGACGAAGATTTTGTACTCTTCAAGTCAAAATACTCATTCAAACAGAGTATTTAACAAATTGGTGAAGTTTCTATATTCTTCAAACCAATGCATAATCTTATTTGTTTGTGAAGTTCTTATATTTTTCAAATCAAAGTTGTAAAAATTTAGAAGATTAAGTCTCCAAAAGCCAAACTCAATCAAATGTCACATGGAGTAGAAAACTACAAAAGTTTTTTTCCCTCCTCTAAACAGAATACTAATTAATAACAATAAAAATATATTTTGATATCATCACATAATGACCATCTATCCTAACATTTATGAAATAAATCTCATAACTTATAAATGATAGAAAAAAAATGATAATCAAGAGAAATAATGATAGAACCTGATTTTTACTCCCATTGAATTATATTCTTCTATCTGTCAGCAATGATTTCATGCAAGTCACTTTTCTTGCTATTTTTTTTCTTTCTCACTTTCCATCATATTCTAATTTTCCTCAAGAAGCCATTGAATTTCAACAAGAAACTAAACTGATGTTCAAATATTGTTAGGAGACAACATCTGTTCATTTACTTCTTCTCATAGTTATATAAAACCAAGAATATAGGGAAAAAAATTAAAGTGCATATCTTAACCTTTATGGACAAAATAACTTTTATTTATTGAAAAAAACCGGAAGGGGTGCAATGCTTCAATGCACTTGGGAAGAAAATAAAAATAATCTTACCCATCCAAGGAAACTTACTGTAGAAAATATACCCAAACATATTTAAAGTAGTACTAATTCACCCCAAATCTCTTTTATCGTATGATAAAATAAATTTTTTTTTTTTTTTTTTCGAATAAGAAGAACACAAAATTCAATTTCCTTACCACATAAAATACCAACAATATAAATTTCTTAAGCCTGTTGTCTCCTCTATTCAGATTAGGAAACCAGAAATAACAAAAGATGAAAAGAAAAGGGAAAATGTACAAGTACCCCCCTAGACTATGACCAAAATCCCAGAGACACACCTTAACTAAACTAAGGTCCTATTACCCCCCATGAACCCATTGGTTTTTGTAATTTTGTGCACCTTTTTGGCTTACGTGGCATTTAAATATCTTTCACGCGCCTCAATTGTGTGGAGTCACAGAGTGTGCCACGTAAGACAAAAGGTGTATAAAATTACAAAGCAATTAAGTTCAGGGGGTAATAGGACCTTAGTTTAGTTAAGGTGTGTCTCTGAGATTTCGATCATAGTCTAGAGGGGTACTTGTGCCTTATCCCAAAAGAAAAGAAATGAACTATCCGAGTCCAAGGAACCCACTGTGTGTCATTAAGAAAATTAATCCCCTCAAGTACCTGAGATTGTAGATTAAATCCTCCCAAGATAAATTGGATTAACAATTAAATAAGTAGTGGTACCTCAGACTTCGATAATTTCAATGAACTCAAAATGACAGCAACGAATCACACACACAACACAATCGATCGATTTTGTTTTATAAGAAATGTATGCAGAAGAAAGGAAAAAATCAATGTAGAAAAATGAGAGAAAGCCTCTCTATTTATAGCCAACAAAGGGTAAAGGTCACAACTCTTTGGGAAAAAAACAACCTTTCAGAAAGGTCAGAACACTTTGGGAAAGACACAACCTTTCATAAAGGTCACAACCCTTTAGAAAAGACACAACCTTTCAGAAAGGTCACAACCCTCAGGAGAGTCATAACCTTTCATTTCCTATTCACACCTTTTAAAACCCAACAGAATTTACTGAGTATGATAGAAATGTAAAAAAGTATGAAATCATGCAAAAATGACTTCTCATGACATGCGCTGACCAAGATAAATCATAAGATAAAAAGGGGTAGCAAACACAAGGCATAATCATGTTCAATGCAAGCTTAACATATTTAAAACACTCTGTGAGATACTTTGAAAGTACATTTGTTCATTATTGTGGGATATTTATCATTAACCAATATACACCACGTCAGCTAAAACATGAAATCTGGTGCAATTCCCACACGGAAAATAGATGTCATTTCTTGCAAAGGCAACAACCTTACTTACAGCTTATGTGTATCCTCTAGCTAAATCAACCTACAGAGGGCACGAAGTTAAGGACAATGAGATTGCTACTACAGACCCAACCTCTACTAACGGAAGAACCTCCATCTCAATATGTAACTACCTGTTCCCGTCATTATACAAAATCTAACGGGGAAAGAATGGAGGCCAGAAGAACTTTTTGTAGTAACTTGGAAATTCCTAGCATAGTCCAGATTTGGATGGAATCTGAGTCATGTGAGGTCTAGGGAAATCTGGTAATGAATGAGAGATCTATTTATAAATTTGATCACATGAGTCGATAGCTAAGACGTTAAGAAGCCCGTACGACTTTATAGAATCGAATTCGGGCAAGTAAAACTCCTGAAATTGATCTTAGCGTGAGCATGTAGTTTTTGAACGTCTTGGTTTGAAGGCGTGTTGTGAAATGGGAGCTTGGAACTCAAATTACGAGGTTCTATCTCCGTGAAAACCGCCAGGGTAGGATTAATCCCACCGGGGTGGGTCCACTATGGCGAGATGGGGTTCGCCATAGCGGGCCAGTTGCGAATTATGCCGGGGATAAAACCCCAATTTTGTTATTCTTCTGCAAACTTCATTCTTAAGAGTTAGAAGACGACCCAGGACGAGTTCTTTAGAGTTTTCCATGACTTTTGGTGCTAAAGGTAAAGATTTTACTCCCATAATCTAATTTTTGATAAGTAAAACTTAGATTCATGGGTAATTATCATCGGGGCAGTGTTTTGGCCTGAAGTTAATAGTGAGAAAAATCCCTAGCTATATATTAGGATCATGGGTTTGGCCTAGGGTTGATGATTTAGATTGTAATCCGGGTAATTAGGCCTCGTTTGTTGATCCTTGCATTAATTTGTTGTTTTTAGACCACAAACAAGCAGAAAGAGTTCGGAAAAGAAAGATTCAAGTGCTTTAGGGGGGATTCAAGTTTGGTTTCAAGGTAGGTGATGATTTGATTTCATGTTTTGTGTGATGTATGTTGGTAATTGCTCATTGTAATGCGTGTATATATGTGAATGAAGAATTGTTGATCAAACCTAATGAAATGAGTATGAACGAACAAATGTATGCCATCATTAAACACTTGATGGTATGATTATGAGTATGTGCATTAAGAGGGTGAATTTGATTGTGGTTGTGTTGATTGGACCGGGTGTCACGGTCCGACACATATATTAGATCGGGTGTCGCGTTTCGACACATATATTTGATCGAGTGTCACGTTTCGACACACTAATTGGGATCGGGTGCCACGTTCTGGTACACTAACAGTTTGGGTATGAGTTCCATGAGAGGACCTTTGAATTGTCACATTTACTTGTTATTGAGAATGTGAATTTGTACATTGCTCTTGAAATGATAACTGTGTATATATTCTGTACATGTCATTTTTACTATGTTGTGACTGCCTATATATGTTTCACTTACTGGAATAGCCACGTGATCCTACTAGTATACTGTGGTTTTGTACTGATACTGCACTTTCTTATTCTTTGTTGAGTACATGACATCATCAGGCAACTATTGATTGACCTCAACTAGGAGAATAGTGATCGAGACCAAATTTCGTGGGTGAGCTAGTTCTTTCAGGCTGCCATGGGGTTCTTTCTATTGTTTAGTCCATTTCCTTCGGACTTAGACTATTAAGTTGTATCTTATGTTGGTTGGGGTTGCACTCCATTTAGTCTTAGACTTGTTGAAATTATAGTTTTGGTACAATGACTTTCAGTTCTAGCGGTTAACTTCTGCAATAGATGATTAATTGTTTTTGTTGAACTCCCAGAGTTTATGGGAACTCTCTATTTCTTTTGTCATTTAAACATGTTTCCATATCTTTAAATGCTTAGTTTTGTTGTTAGGTTGATTAGTTGGGTTGTAGTAATGGTTCTCCCACCGGAGGGTTAGTGTGAGTGTAAATCACAACGGTCTGGGTCGTGACAAAGTTGGTATCAGACTCTGCCAACAATTTCTCAATCAAGTCATCTACTTTAGGAACACATATTCTCCCATTGAAATTTAGCACACCATCCGCATCAAGAGTGGTCTCTTGTGCCTTACCCATCGCAGTCTTCTTTCTAAGTTCCTCAGAATTCTCATCTTTAAATTGTTTGGCCTTGATCTCTAAAATGAATGTGACCCTTACCTCAATACTAGCTAGAACCCCACCTCTTTCTGAGATGCTCAATTGCATGAACTTAGACTCTAAGGTCTGAATTTCTTTAGCCAAAGGTCACTTGGCTACACTTAAGCAAGCTAAACTACCGATACTTACTACTTTTAGACTAAAAGCGTCTGCCACTACATTAGCCTTGCTCGGATGGTATTGAATGATCACATCATAATCTTTAAGTAACTCCATCCACCTTCGCTGTCTCAAATTTAGATCCTTTTGAGTGTAAACATGCTGCAAACTACGATGATCATTAAACACTTCACACTTAATAGCATAGAGGTAATGCCGCCATATCTTAAAAGCAAACACTACCGCTGCCAACTCTAAATCATGTGTGGGATAATTCCTCTCATGCACCTTCAATTGATACGAGGCATAAGCTATAACATTCTTATCCTGCATCAACACAGCACCCAACCCAGAATGAGAAACATCTCAATAAACAATGAAATCTTTACCCTCAACCAGTAATGCTAGAATA
>JAJOOS010014744.1:0-17844 GCA_029582725.1 Solanum chiquidenum | reverse complement strand
CTAATTGAATATAATTGTTGGTTAAAGTAAAGTCTAAACCATTTTCCTCGTGGGATCGACCCCAACCTACAAGTTGGGTTCTTTACTTGATAACGATCGCTTATGCTTCTTTAGGGAGGTGTAATTTGAGCGTATCATGCTATTTTGGAAATAGGTGGTAGTTTGAATGAGTCTTGCGATCCACCTTTTATGTTATTTTTACTGATTATGCTTTAATTTCCCTCGTAATGTTATGAAAAAGGCAAAATGACCCATGGTCATGGCCAAAGTTTGTATTTCCTTATTTTCAATGAAAGCCTCTTCTATTGCATCATCCATGGTCATGGCCAAAGTTCGTATTACCTTATTTTCAATGAAAGCCTCTTCTATTGCGAAAATTATTTTGCTTGCTTTAATTTTTTCTATCTAACAATCTTTGTTTTTTGTTTTTATAAAAATATTTTTTAAAACCTGTCAATATCATGTCATGTCACAAGTTGAATGAACAAAATGAGGTAGATAAAGATGAGTTTGAAGAGTATAACGAGTAGATCATGACATTTGAACACCGTATCAGAGATTTGAAACAGTTCGAGAATTAGGATAAGTCGAATCTAGATGAGAATCTAGAAGAAAATGAATGTGTCAAAGAAACACGAATCAATGTCTATTTGACGAAAGCTCAGAAAATAAAACTCATTAGTTTGCCTAGACAATACATCAATACAATTGTTTGATGACATGTCGTAGTTGAGCATAGACATTCATCTCAAGTTGCCAATCGACGTAGATGCTATCAAGAGCTATTATATTTCAAGATTCAGAGTTTCTTTTATTTCTTTCCCTGTAATCGCATCGTTTGTTTGTAATCGTCTTATGTTCTATAGTTAGAAAATTATCATTTGTAATGAACTGTGTCTGACATGAATTCTCAAGAATGAGATACGTAGGCGGCCTGTGTCAGCCTCGGTCACCCCTATTGACACCCAATTTTGGACCTCCACAATATAAATTAATCACCGAGCTTCTTAAATTCCAAACTATTTGAAATAATTGGCTTTATAAAATTCAAAATATTTTTCAAGTTATTTTAAATAGTTTAGTCACTTTTTACGACTTTTAAATAATAGGTATGTTTTATATAATTTCATATATAATTATTATATTTATAAATATTCAAAAATCATCTTAAAAAGATTTTAATTTTAGTAAGTATTTTATTAAATTAGTTTAGTTTAAATTATGGTTATAATTTTGAATTATTAGCTTACAATTAAGTTAATTATTTTATTTTGTTAAGATTAAGAAACTCGTTAGTTAATTCTATTAATTTGTTCTATTTAATTTCTAGCCGAATTTACTAAACTAATTGATTTGGTTAGGTCTTTAACTTTGTTTGGCTATAATAGCAATTTGTTTTAGCCCATTTTCAATTGTTTACAGCAAGACCCAAATCCCTCGGCAATAACCCAGCCCACTAACTCAATTCCAAAAGAATACACATACAACTCCAATTCCAAAATAACCCATCAATCCAACGAGCCCACTTCTAAATCCAAAACCCATCAATTTCTATACACTTCTTTCGGCAACCGATCCCCTCACTTAACCCAATTATTTTTCATAACCAACCCGACCCGGCACACTTTCTATTCAATAAAAACCCAGACGTCTCTAATGCTCATAGCGACCAAACGGCAAACAGACGGCGACAACAGTACGCTAACGCCTTGTCGTCTTCCCTAACGTCTTCCTCTTTCCAGTTGTACTATCGCAGGGGTAAAAGCACGTGTCTTCGTCCTTTTTGGCTGTGAGATCGCTCCACGTAGCACAAGAGGGACGTTGGAATCGATCCAAGTCGTCCATTCTCCATTTCCTCTTCCAGAATGGAGCAAAATCTTCAGAAAAAGATGTTTCTTTGTAATGGGAAAAGAATTCAAATTTGAATTCGAGATGGGCCTTGAATCCGAATTTTTTATCAGTTTCCCTCCAAGAAATTGGAACCCTAATCCTTGTCTATAAGTACTCTCTTCTCCATTCACTGTAGGGGGAGAGATTTTGGGGAGAAATTTTTTAGTCGTTATTTTGAAATTATCTACTATACTATGGGGAATATCAGAAAGATATAGGAGGAAAAGGCATAATATAATATTGATATACAAAAATTCATTAGAAGGTTCTCCGTGTGGTTTCTTAGTGATTAGCGTAGAAATTTTCCGAGTCCAAATTTCTATCTCGGGTTCCTTGCACTCTGTTTGAAATCTCTCAAAGTCGGTGGAAGGTGCTCTCCGTCTTGTTTCGTCTCAGTCGCTGCCCAGAAGAAGGTAACACTTTTTCCCTCGCAATACTCTCTTCATCTTTTCTGTTCCAGTATGATGTTAATAACTGTGGTGTTGCTGTTTCGATTTTCTGTGTGCGTTGATGTTATTTTTATCTTCAAGTGACCTCAGTGCTTACTTTTAGTGTTGGTTCGAAGTTTTCTTTTTGCCGTTTTGTAGTTGGTGTTTCTCTACTTCGAATTTGTGTCACTGCTTGCTTTTCGTTTACTTGCTTTGATGTTTGAATTCCCAACTTCTTGTTTTCGTTATCTTAATCGTCAGGGTTCATCACGTTGCTATTATTAATATTGTTTGTTTTCCCTTTCGAAATGAGGGTAGAATCTGAAAATCTTTGAGTGTGAAGTTGTATGTTGTCTTAGTTATTGTTTGACGGGCTGTAGCAGTTGTTTTTCTCCATTTCCGAATCCCGTGATCATGCTACTGCCTGGCATTCCCTGCTTTAATCAAGTTTATATCTCCATTTTGTATAAATTTTAGTCGAAAGTACATTGTTTATAAGTGTTCAGCTAGTCTGAGATGGTGTTCTGCTGCCTTCTTTCATTTAGTATAAACTAGAATTTATCATGATATCTTTTGTTGCCTAATGCTTCCGTATCAAGTTAGATTTCAGTTCTCTGTTTAGCGGTGGCATTTTCTATTCACTTTAGTTTAAATGCTAAAATCATGTTGCTAGCTTTGAATTTATCTTATGTAGGGTGGAATAGTGTTTAAGTGCTAATTTAATGAGAATGGGAGCAAGTCTAGTAGTCCTCCTTTGTTGTCAAGTTTTTTCTTGTTTGATCTGCATTAGTGTGTGATCGTCTGCCCAGTTTTTCGGCTTATTAGAGTGAATTTTGCTTTTTCTTTGGAGCTGGAAGATTTGATATGCATTATTAAGGTTTAATTGTATAAAACATGTTGAGTTGGTGTCAAGTGTATTCATTGTGTTAAATTTGGTCTATGATTGATTCTGCTGCTTTTTCTCTGTTTGGGGTAATTTTCTTCATGAATAACTTCATCTAATTGACCACTAGGTATCTCTCAAAATAGTGTTGGCCATCTTTAATAATGAAGTGATAACGTGTTAAACACAATGTTTGAATTTGAGTATAGATTCATAGTTGTTTGTTGTTGTTTTCCTCATATAATAGCTACTATCTCCTCTATTGATTTACTGTTTCTTATTTGTTCTCTTGTAAAATTTGAGGTTAATCGTAAACTAAAAATAATTTGCATGCTTTCCAAATGCTAATCTTTCATTTTTTTGTTATCATTGCATTTGAGACCAATCCGAGTTCACTTTGGACTCCATTTCTTGCATATCCTTGAGTTGTTTCGAGACATCAGCATATTTGCGGTGAAAGAGAAGCTGAAACAGGCCCCGGAAGTCCAAAAGCAGGCTGTATACACGTTATATATAGAGGAATATGCAAAATATATGCAGAATATACAATGATATACAGGTTAAATGCGGAAATACTAGGCATAACTTCGAAATATAGGTGCTGAAAGTTGACGCGGGCTGTATACATTCGGTATACAGCCCAAGATACAGGAAACGGGGCTGATATACGAGATGTATGCACTGATATACGACTTGCGTATACAAAAACGGGAATTGGTTTGAAGTCCAAAAAAATCAGCAGCTTTGGTCCAATGCTTCTGGGCAGTAATAGGCCCAAATTTGATTATTTCCTTTCCCTCTCTTATTTATTTTATTATATTTGACTAACACCTCAATTATCTTATGGTTTAATTTGATTAAATTCCCAAGGATGGTCATTTCATTTATAAATAAATAAATTTAAAGGATATATATATTTTATTACTGAGTTCTTATTTTAATATTAGTCTAGTCAATGCTTAAATTATTCCCCTTTATAAAAGTCCTCCTTAGTACTATTTCCCTTAAGATAATTACATAATAATAATTTTTATATTTATATTCCATACTTAGTTTTATTTTCATTATTAGTCCGGTCAACACTTGAGGTTTTTTCCTTTAAAAGAATTCCTTTAGTTATTCCCCTTAATAATAAAAATAATAAAAATGAGCCTTTTACTTAGTTATTATTTTTCAAAATTGGTCAATGTCATTTTAGTCAATCGCCGGTCTACCGCAAGTTAGCGGGCATTTCGAGGGCCTAACACCTTTTCGGAATGTACATTGAACTTCGAACCTTTTTATTTTCAATTGATTTTATCTGTTTAGATCTTTCGAAAACTTTTAATTTTTCTTGACTTTTACTAAAAATTAAGTGGCGACTCAGTTTCTTTTGGAAATTCGATTTCTCTTAAACCATAAGTTTAATCGATTTTTTGAAAACTTAGTCATTTTTTCTTTTATTTATATTTTTCGAGTAAAACAGAAATGACGACTCTACTGGGGACTTAATTAAGTACTAACCATAAGATTTGACCTATTTAACTAATTGTATTTAATTGCTGAATTGTTTATCTGCGCTTAATGTGTTTAAATTGATATAACTGTCATTGCATTTCATGGCATTTTCTGTTGTATTTATAGTATATTAAAGGACGGTTTTGCGGAACCGCAGCCAGACGTTTTATACTCAACCCTTTTTCGGAATGATCGACAATTTATTGGTACGTCATGCGTCCAATGGTTGTCGTGAGTTCCAGCCTAAGTTGTCCACTTGGGTTCCCGGTCTTTCAAAAGCCAGTCTTAGTCAACTAGCGTAGAGCGAAACTAAATCCCTAATTTAGCACATTTTGAACTAAGTTGACCCAACATCCAAGGCGTGTTGGGCCCATTAGAAACCCACCTTGTGTCGATTTGACCCATTGGTCAATAAAAGACAATCATGCCTATGTGTTTAAATTTGAAGGATGTATACGTTGTTTGAAAAATCATTGTCCCTGGGGGTAAGGAGTAGATAGCTTATTCTAGTCGAATAAATAAGTTTACAAGCTACTAGTCCATCCAAAGGCATTGGTATTCGAAGATGACAAGAAATCGAGAACAAAGGATCTTTTCTTGGAAGCATAGATTAGGATTGTGCCCCTGCGCGAGACTGATATTTTGTATCCCATTTCCCCTGTTATGTATCCCCATTCAGTTTATTCATAAAACTTGTGTAAATTTGAGTTTTAAGGGGCAATGGAATGTTTCAAATGGCGTTTACATCTTTCAGATTGTTAGGCCTACCCTTCGCACAAAAGGGTCACATATCTGTTTAAATCACGCAATATGTTTATATGTTATAACTGCTTGTGTGATTATATTGCGTTATTTGGAGATGTTCTAGTCTACTATTTTTGAAATTTTCTAGAAACCCCTAAGCACAAATATCGAGTCACTATCAAAAGTGCGTCCAAATACTCTTCGAGTCTTTAATTTCCCAACAAAATTCGAACTTCATTTTTTCAAATCTTACTCTCTCATATCAGAAAGAAATTTGCCATCTCAGATCAAAAGAGATTCAAGTGGGTCGAACTACGTAGGACCTGAATTCTCCTTCGTGAGATACGTAGGTAGCCTTTCAAGGCTCGGTCCCCAGTTTTGATAAATTTTATCTTTTCCAACTTTTACAAAGAAATTGGAATTATATTTCAATCAAAAATCAAAAGTACGACAATACAATCGACTTTGTCTCGACTCAGGTCGACATTTCTGATTCATTAATCCTAAAATTAAATAGACAAATTCATGTCTAGTTAGTCATTTCTCTATATATGTGGGCTAATTTATCTTCAAATGAAGCAACTCTTATGTGTTTATAGTAATGTGTGTGATGATATCTTGTATTATTTATCATCGATACAGACTAACACATTTGCCTTTGAGTTATTTTTCTTTGCGAGGTACTCAAAACTGATCTGTGTTGAGAAAATAGCAGAACATCCATATTTCACAAGGTCCAAAGACCCCAAGGATTCCTTCTCCGACCAATGTTTGTCAAAAGGCAAAGAGAAAATGGTTGAAAATGTTGAGAATACTGATTTGAATGAAATTACTGTGAATAACCCTATCATTGCTGAACAGAACAAGTTGATCGCACAATTGCTCCAATAGATTGTTGAAATGAGGGCTGAAATGGATAAGACCCGAAATTTAACGAATTTGGCTATCATTGCCAACACTCCTACTCCAGACAACGAAAGGCCTCCACTCCATTCAGATCCAACATCCGAACATTTTCCAAGCAATTCAACCACCGCTACGATTCCAAAACCTCCATTCATCGACTTAACCACCCCTAATCCACATCATGCTAGCTCCTCACACCAAAAGCTACCTACTCTTCAAAATTCAAATACTAATTTCCAGAATTATCCTCCGATCCATCAAATTCCTACTCAAATTGTCCAAAACCCACCTACCACTCAACCCATACCTCTAAAAACTACATTTCATCTTTCAATATCGCCTGAATTGTACCCTCCCTTTACTCCACATTTTGAACCCGAATATACTGAGAAGAAGGAGAAGGAGTGGAAGGTCATAAGTGGAAAGGTTGAGCAAAGCATCAGAGAGGGTGTTATGAAAGCAATGAAGGACGTTCAGTACACCCTAGATATTGTGGGGTTGAATTATGAAGATTTGTGTCGTCATCCACATTTGGAGCTTCCAGAAGGTTTTAAAGTACCAAAATTTGACACTTTTAGTGGAGTTGAAAATCCTTTGACTCATTTGAGGGCTTATTGTGATCAACTTATTAGAGTTGGGAAAGATGAGGCTTTGTTAATGCGACTCTTTAGTCGAAGTCTAAAAGGAGAATCTTTAGAATGGTTTATTTCTAAAGAAATCAAGCAGTGGCCAAGTTGGAGCGCTTTAGCTAAGGATTTCATTGAAAGGTTTGGTTACAATATAGAACTCATCCCTGATCGATACTCTTTGGAGAGAATCAAACAAAATTCTATTGAAAGCTATCGAGAGTATACCTACCGTTGGAGAAGAGAGGCTGCAAGGGTTAGGCCTCCCATGATCGAGAAAGAAATTATTGAAGTCTTCGTGCGCATCCAAGAGCCGGAGTACTACAGTAGGATGTTGCTCATTTTAGGAGGGAAGTTCAGTGAGATAGTTAAAATTAGTGAAGCTATTGAAGATGGTCTCAAGACCAGCAGACGAATCCTGAGGACCATTGAGGAGGAAGAGGGAAGATGTTTCCTCTATCTCATTTGAATCGAGCCAAAAATCAAAGAGGCATGCCAATGTTAATGTTCGAAAGCCTTTACCATCCAAAACCTACCCTTTAGCTCTACAAAATCCTTACCCTATCAAACCAAATTACCAAACTCCACCACCAAATTATCCAAATTACCAAGCTGCATTGCCAAATTACCCAAATGCCCCTCATAGATACCAAGCTCCATAATACCAAAATTTTCAAACACCAGCACCTACTCGCCAAAATCCTCCCAGTTACCGCCAAGTACCTCCATCTTCACAAAATAATTACAGTCTTTCTTGTCAGGAGTTTTTGAAGAAACCTTCTCGAGTCTTTACTCCTTTGGTTGTAAGTCGAACCCAACTCTTTGAGAGTTTGAAAGCGGCTGGTCTGATACGAACAATTGATCCAAAAAATGTAAATGTCAATTCCAGACTTTACAGGTCCGATATTCATTGTGCTTACCATTCAGGGAGTGCTGGACATACCACTGAGGATTGCATCAATTTGAAGCGTAAAATGCAAGACTTAATTGATCAAAGAATTGTTACTCTTAAAGCTGGCAATTCTGATGCCAATAGTAATTCACTGATGAATCGTGAAGGATTCAATATTAACATGATTGACCCAAAGTCTCAAGCACCTCCCCGTCTAAACTCCCCAAATTATTGTCAAATGCATCCGCCTCAACAAGGTCATTATGATCCTCCTCGTCCGAGATTCGAGAAGAAACCTGCTCGAAAGTTTACGCCTCTCATTGAAAGTCGAACAAAGTTGTTTGAGCGATTAACTGTGGCAGGTTTTATTCATCCGGTCAAGCCCAAGCCAGTCGATACTAGCTCAAGATTTTACCGAGCCGATCGAAGTTGTGCGTATCATTCCAACAATATTGGGCATGATACTGAATACTGTATTAATTTAAAGCACATGATCCAGGACTTGATAGACAAGAAAGTGGTCAGTAAAGCTGTACCCAGCGTCAACAGTAATCCTCTGCCAAACTATGGAGGCGCCACTATCAATATGATAGAGACGGATGATGAGTGGTGCATGGTAAAGGCAATAGTTCCGGCTGGTCCTGACAACCTTGGGAGAGTTGTAGCTTCTCCAAGCATAAGTGAGAAACTCAATTTTACGAGCATGGCACCCTATCAAGCTTTTGTTTCTGTGTCAAGAGAGGGTCAGAACAAGAGGGGGATTAATCATGTTCCACAAAAATTTGTGCCTCATTTATGCCAGTCCTTTCTGGTAGGGTAATATGCCAATGATGACAGTTTTGGAGAAGGAATTGGGGATCTTTTTGAGGAAGGTGATGTTGCGCCCAAGAAGATGATCGAGACACCAAGCATACGAGATGTCGAGCCAATGGAGCAAGTTCTTAATTGGACTTCCACTCCGCTCTTGATTCTTCGCTCATCTTGATAGACAAAGATGAATCTTATGTTGTTTTTAAAATTAGTGGTAGTCCGAATGAGGCCCTGAACTCACCTTTTATGTTATTTTAACTGATTATGTTTTAATTTCCCTCGGGATGTTTTGAAAAAGGAAAAATGGCCCATGGTCATGGCCAAAGTTCGTATTTCCTTATTTTCAATGAAAGCCTCTTCTATTACGAAAATTTATTTTGCTTGCTTTAATTTTTCTATCTAACAGTCTTTGTTTTTGGTTTCAGTAAAAACAATTTTAAATAAAAACTAAAAAAAACTGTCTATATCATGTCATGTCACAAGATGAATGAACAAAATGAGGTAGATGAAGATGAGTTTGAAGAGCATGACGAGGAGATCATGATATTCGAACACCTTGTCAAAGATTTGAAACAGTTCGAGACTCAGGGTAAGTTGAATCTGGATGAGACAAAAATCGTAAATCTAGATTAGGATGATTGTGTCAAAGAAGTCAGAATCAGGTCCATCTAAGAAAAGCTCGGAAAGGAAAAATCAACAGTTTACTTAAAAGATACATCGATGCATTTGTTTGATCACATGTCGTGGTTGAACATATACATTCATCTCAAGTTTTCAATCGGTGCAGATGCTATCAAGAGTTATTATATTTGAAGATTCAGAGTTTCTTTTATTTCTTTCCTTGTGATCACATCATATGTTTGTAATCGTCTTATGTTCTGTCATTAGAAAATTATTTCTTGTAATGAACTACGTCTGACCTGAATTATAAAAAATGAGATACGTAGGCGGCCTGTGTTGGCCTCGGTCATTTCCTTTTCAAAATTTCCTATTTTTGGTTAATCCTTGAGTGGGAGAACTACGTTTGACCTGATTCCTACCTCAACGGGATAGGTAGGCGCCACAACGGCTCGGTCATATCTCCCGTAAGATTTCTATTTTTCTTACAATAGAAACTGGGACAGAATTTTTGAGAGGGACTCAAAAATTCTCAAGAAGAACATTTCTCCAACAAGTCAAGACTGAAGATACATTGAGAGTTGCAACTGGGACAAATTTTTTGAGAGGATCTCAAAAATTCTAAAAGTCATATCAATGGTTTAAGATACAACAAGACATCTAACTAGGACAATTTTTTTTGAGGATGACCTCAAAAAATTCTTAAGCATCAGTAGAAGCTTGTGGTAAATTTTGAATATATTGAGCGTGATTAGAAATTTAAAGCTATTTTAGTGATCTCTGGCATCGTTAAAATTGATAGTCAACTGCAACAATCTCCGACACCTTTGAATGTCAAAGCCATCTACAAAACTTTCCGATTAAAGTAGATTTCGGGAGGACCACGTAAGAAATATCTCAAGCTCTAAGGATTTTTAAAATTCTCCAGAACAAGCTTTTGGACACGCCAAAGTGAATTTAGTGAGTCTTCGTATTATATATCTTTAATATTGATATGTATTCAGAATTTGAAATTTATGATTGTCAACGATCTCAAATTGGACAAAAAAAAGAGAAAATAAAGGTTTGTACGACTTTTTGTTAAAAATTATTAAGTTACGTACCAAATATCTACATCTCATATATCCTAAATATGTACTTAGATAATTATAGATTAACTTATTTTGGTGTTAGTTATCTATCACTCTCTTTGTTAATATGGATCCATTTTGGATTCAACTATGTTTCTCTAAATATGTAAAATATTGGTGTTAGTTATCTGTCTCTCTTTGTTAATATGGATCCATTTTGGACTCAACTCTATTACTTAGTGTGATATGACCTTTTACAATCATGAAATATCAGCTACTTGTATTATTTGTTTTAAGTAAAATTAATTGGTGAGACTGGTTAAGTTGGTGAGAGTATGATATATTTTTTTTTGCTTGATGCATTGTAAATCTTGTATATTTGTGCCTCAAGAATTGTTCATACTGTTAAGGATTCATTGAATTATTAGTAACTTGAGCATTTTCAACCCACCTTGAAATGGTTGTCATATGTCACTTCATTTTTGATTAAGTACTTGAGTTGTGCCACTTCATTTTCTTTTTGTTCCCACCAACTATGTGGTTGTTGACTATTTGTTTCAATTTGATGTATAAAGTGTATATGTTTTGAGTGGATTTTTGTAGTATTAGTCATTGTTACTGGAAAGTGAAAGAATACCATGGCAATGTCACTTTCTATTAATCCATATAAAATGATATTTAAGGAAGGGGTGTACTAGATCTTTCAAGTTCAACAGAATAACGACATTCCACTGTTCGTACCAACAGATTTGCTAGCAGTGGTAGGAAATTGCAGCACAATGCAATATACAGCTGACCAAATCAAGCGATATCAAGAGGCCATTGTTATGGACAACAAGTAAGTCCTTCAGTTTTCGGTAAAAATGAGAATTAACAACATTTACTTTCTAGCTTTTATTCGCTTTATCTTCTTTTATGGGGCTAAACTTGTTCTCAATTTCTGTCATACTTTTCATCACGAAGCCTTTCATGTTTACCATGTGGGACGATCTAGCGGACAATGAAAGGGCTGTACTACTACAACAGCTGCACGAGCACCCTGTTATTCTTGCAAAATGAGTAGCTGTCACAGAATACCGTCGCGGTAAGATCATCTTTCCTTTATTTATTTGATCCGGCTATGAATAATTTCTTTGCTCTACTTGTCAACATATTCTATGCCCACAGCTCTAAGGTTGACAACCAAATACATTTCAACAATTTTAATGAACCTTCTATATGTGCAAGCTACTGCATTAATGAATTGGTACGAATTAATATTTCCCGCCATTCTAATCCACCGTCCTTCAAGCTATTTATATGCGGGGAAAAGAGGAAACATAGTCATATTTACTGTTTCTTTAGGCATGGCAAAAGACAACAAACAAATGCTCTTGGCTTATACTTTGAGAAGCTCATCTAATCATCTTCATCCGTCAATCTTTCATCTGTTGACGATGAAACAATATCTATCAAGGTCATTCCTTCATTGTCGTCTACAGTGAGTTTAAAATATGGCTTCACTTTCTTTGTCAATACTGACTAATTGCTCCATAGTGAGATTTTTCAAGTAAAAAAAATCGATAATATTATTTTCTGCGGCTGTGGCAAGTTCAAACTTTTCATGCTGAAGGTCAAATATCATTGCCCAATTATTTTCAGACATTTTACATTCTTGCGTGCTCGAACTGCAACCATTTTGTGCACAGTAAAGTCCGAAGACTGGTCCAATGTTTGAACTGTGACCTATCTTGAATGTTGGTTCTAAGGTAACACCACGTTCTACCTACATTCGAGTGAAAAAAATTACGATTACAACTTTATAATTTTTGGCTAAAAAAGGCTACATGGGCAATGACTTCGATCTTTCATCTTCTTTGAACCCATTTGCTTATTGATTTGAGGACTCTAACATCTATTAAGTTGTCAAAACAGAGACTGAAGTAAACATTTTAATTGTTGGTGTTGGCATAACTGCTCTTGCTACTTCTTTGGCACTTAACAGGTAATAAAGAGACGTAACAAATGGTTGTTTGTTAGTTGTTTCTTATAATGTGCATAAAAAGATTTTTCTTCACCAATCGGAGTCATGGTGTGTCATAAGTACTCCATTATTCTTACTAATTAGAAATTTTGATTTTATGTTATGTAATCTGTCTAGAAAGAAAAAGAAAATCTGTTTTTTCTATTGTTTTAAGGATGTATAAGTGGATTTAAGGTGTAGGCTGCTTGAGTTTTTTTTAAAAACTCTTTGGAGCTGCTACTTGGTTTCGGTGTTTTCTGCTTAACAACGGTTGTTATTTAGTTTGTCTTTTGTTAAAAAAATATTCTGTACATTATGTGCTTGATTGAAATTGAGGTTTTGAACATCATAGGCTAATACCAACAGTGGTACCTGCCACTTTTTTGTATTTGTTTCTATAATTAGTTGACAAAATAACTTTTATTTTGGTCCTTTATTTAGTTTTGATACTAAATCTAGGTGCGGTTAGTTTAAGCAATCTAAAAACTACCGCCATTTGATAAATTGTGAATATATAGTTACTTCTTGTCTCAACCACAAGTGCTATTTCGAGATTGAAATAACAGACAACACTGGTACACTAACAACAATAGTCTCAAAAACATTGGCTGAAAAAATATTAGCAATGAGAGATGAACAAGTCTATGGACCAGTCGTTGTCCAGGTACACATATACATAACAACGAAACGAAAGAAACCTCGTCTTCTTTAGTCTCTACTTACATTATGAAAAAGAAACTACATGCAACATCCTAATAAGCTTGCACTCTATTGTCATTATTCTCAGAATGAATCGTTGCCTATTTCCCATATCGATCGTTGGTTTGTAGATAAGCTTTTCAGGGTTCAACTACAAAAGCCTCTACTCAGAATTCTCGATCAAAATATTGGTGCACTGGTCATTTCATCCTATGCTGAAAAAGGACCTCCAACATTTGCTCTTCCTAGCGAAGCAACTAAGAAGCAAAAATTAGGACCACCTAGTCCGACAAAATAACAGTAATAAGCGTGGTCGAATAATGCTATCAAAGACTCTTAATCCAGTTCTAAGAGTCAAGGATCGTTAGTCAGCATATAACCCAACTAAATGAGCTGGGTTCGAATCCCACAGGGAGTGCTACGTGTTTAAGATTCAATAGGAAAGTACGAATGTGCTCAAATCAGCTATAGGAATAGACATTATCGAATAAAGACATATTTCAAATCAGGGGCTGACACGATTGTCAAATAACAAGGGGTTTTTCGTTTTAACTATCATCTACAACAACAACAAATAATATGAAAATAACAATAATAAGACGGGTTCTTGGGATGTGATTTGATTATAGGCTAATATAGACAAATGGGTAATTGCAATGGTTAGAAAATAGCTGTAAATACGTGAATAAGCTAGACTTTAGTGGGGATAAACTTTCTTTCGAACAATTTACCCCGAATCAGGTCGATTTCTCTCGAACATCGACAAGCATGCACATAAGTACAACCTATGCTTTTGTCAATTCACTCTCTCGAGTTGAATATGTGGAAAAGGGTTTAGGATTCAATTTCTTGAGCTGAACCCATGATAACCAAATATCCATAGACCATCAATCAATAATCTTTGTTTTAAAACCTCTCTCTCGAGCATGCCAAAAACACGAAGGTAGAACTGCATTTGCAACTACAATTATTTAAAATTAAACCTCAATTAACGATTAAAATCACGTCTAAAAAACATTTAAACTAACAATTAGCAATACCCATAAGCTAAATCAACCCATAATCATATAATCATACCCCAAGAATTGAGGTTTTAGCTAGACATCATAAAAAGAAAAAAATCGTTACCAAACTGAGTTTCCATCAACTGGGTAAGATTAATTTCGTCTTTACAAATGTCCAAATTGAAGAATCTCAAGGACCCACTTCCAATTTCTCAAAAAAGAAAAACTTCAATTCTTCAAAGCTAAGGAAAACTTGTCTCAATACTCAAAGTTCTAAAACTCAAAAATTACTATAATGCATTGTTCATAATAAAATTTATACTAGATAGCTATTTTAAAAACGTATTTATAGTAGCCAAAAATATGCTGCGAAAGACCATTCGCCGCAGTAAGTTAGTCTCGCCGATCAACTCGGCGATCCGCTCTTTGACCCACTCAATCGCCTTCTTGCTTTGTCCTTCAGCATCCTCAAGGTCTGTAACTTTGGGTGAACTAACATTGTAGCGATCCTTTCAAAAGGATACTACCACTTAAACAAGAAATCTAATTTAATATTTGCGACATTTAAAAGAGATTAACGAAGGGCATATTGATTTTAATCTAGTAGAGGGATTAGATTCATAATGAATAATTTAGTTAAGGGTATACATCCTGCCCATTTAAACATTTATTTGATGTTAAAATTGACATAGAGCGGAATTTAACTTATGACGGAAAAACCCTCCCAAAATAATCTAAGCAAATAACTGATGAGCTTTTCATGCATATATTATCCTCACACTTAAGGATGAAATAACAAGAATATTACCAACTTCCGAGTACCGAAATCAGCCGGTTCATGCTTCACACAAACATTCAAAAACTAATAGTAAATTTCATATATTACAAGACTTGGGTTTACACACCCCAAAAGAACAAAACATATAAACATACTTATATTACAACCCACGGTGACATGATCAAATTAGTCCTCAAAATTTCATGTAAATATACAACACATAGATCATTCCCAAGGTTTATACAAAATATAGATGCCTATATGCAAATGTGATCTTCCTTAAGGCTCTCAAAATCTCCATCTGCAATGGCCAGCTTTATGCATCCTCTCGAACATTCCCTACGATAGAAACAACTATTGCTAAGCATATAGCTTAGTGGTGCAAAAACTATAGGTTCGGAACCCTCAGATTCACCAAGTTACATTTCTCAAGTCATGGGAAGCATAATGGATCATAATAAATAAATCAAGTAAACAATAAATAAAGAGTATTAAGTTCGATATTTAAAGATCCAAATGTCAAGAACGCTCATAGCACCATTTTTCAAGAGATTCAACAACAAGGCTCCCCCAATATATACATCATGTCGTCACACCAAGCACAAGCAGGTATCAAGAAGGGCCGACACCCTGTTTCAAGAAGGGCCAAGCCCAATAATCAAGAGAACCAAGAACCATATTTAAAATGGCTTTCTAGTTCATACTTAAAATGAACAACTTCCATTTTTAAGACGGACTAAAAATCCAGAGTCAAGATGGCAAGTGATCCGAATCAAGAGGCATGCCAATAGTGACAGAGTCACAGCCACAAGAAGGACAGGGTCCCAACAAGAGTACCAAGTGATCAAACAATCCGTACAAGTGGGCGAGTTACACAAGCGTCTTTAATGTCTTAAATGATACCAACACAACAATGCAAAGTTACAAGAGGTAACCAAGGTACCAACATCAACTTTTAGATATACCAGCATTTAAAAGAGTGCAAGTACAAGTTTATACACAAACCTCATTGCTTTAGCAAAGAAACAGTCCAACACAACTTCGCGAGTTCAGACCGTAGACCAACCAACGTTTGAAGGTCCTCAACTTGTTCACGAGGATATACAACCTTCAAAATACAATTAAATAACTTCTTTAATTCCTAGCAGCTCAATAATGTCGAAATAAAATAGGATTATCATCATAAGTAAGTTTAGCCTGTACAAATACGACTATGCTCCCAAAACAGTGATTCTGGCCAGCCTAGTACCTCATGTCGCAACTTAGATTTGAAAAGGAAAACGGAAAATTTGGACTGTATATCCTTCATGAAAGATGTAGGTACATCTCTTAAGGTTGCAAACAATCAATAATCACCGCAAAATATATTTTGTACAAAAAGATATCATCGATACACTAACAGTTGTTCATACAGGATTTCTATATCCGAAATCTGGACGGAACTTGTCCTATGTTACGTCCCATATTTCGAATCCATAACAGCTAAATTATAGTTTTACATAATCATAAGATTTGTAGGTATACGAATTCTCTTACCAATTCATATTTATTCACTGTAAAATAAGTTTTATAGAAAGAGATATGCATAAACTACCAAACACTACCCAGCTCAGAAACAGATTTCGTCACTTCCCAACAAGAAGGGCGTGTCTCCAATTCCAGCAAAAAGGACCAAGTTTTTCTCTTGTGATTTTGAAGAACAAATGGTTAGATAATGTTCTCAGGTTCTTAGACTTCAGGAGAAACGAATTTTACTAGAAGAGGTGTCAAAATATGGTCTCAAAAGTGAGGCTAGTCACATGTACAACTGCCTCCAAAAGGTGGCTGTCCAAAAAAAGGTTGGCTGCCCAAAATGCATACATATATAACTATATGAATAACCCTCACCTCCCTTTCAAATTAAACATAATTCTAATTAGAATATTACGTAAATACCCCAATACAATCTCTTAAATTACGATCACAATTATGTTAAGCAAGATTGCAAATATCACAAAATTTCAAGTTCCCAAAATGAGAATAAAACATATTGTAGTAATTAAGCAATGGTGTATCGACATACGAAAGTTGGTCTAGGAATTAGGGGCATTACAAACACTGCATCGCGAAACCACTCGGTGATCCGCCGACTGCTCCTTTCTCTCCGCAACTTGATTTTCTCCTTTAGGGCTTGGCACACTGGAACTTTAGGCGAGGTAATGGCCATTCGGCGACTCGCCAAATGGACTTGGCGATCACTAGGCTCTCTTTTCTTCCTTCTTTAAGCTCAGTTTGTTCCTTTTTGCAAATAAGTGTCCTTGATTTGTTCCTCAATCCAAATACCTGGAAATCAAGGATTTTACATCAGTTATTCGCCAAAATAAGCATTTGAGGACACTAAATCTATCCTAATAAAGCACTAAATAAGTCCAAATTTCGGACTCATCAACACCCCCAACTTAAACTTTTGCTTGTCCTCAAGTAAAACTCAAGTTCAGTATTTCAAAAAGGATGCCTCAAACATTGCTAAACAAGACTCAATCATGAATGCACACAACAACACTAAGTTTACTTATGCAAGGATCAATTGTGCACTCAAAGATTCAAGTTGTGACACACAATTATAAAAAATTCTCAAGTTCACAATACTTTCTTCAAATGCAAGGTTAAGCTCAACAAAGGTACTCAAATGCACTCGCACAAAGAATGATTCCACATTCACACACAATGGTTTAACAATTTATAGCTCAGAAATCACAAAAAACTCTCACTCTCACAAAGATGAACACATGCATGACTCCACCCATAGTGAAATGACCCAAAAAGTTCTTAAAAATGTGCTTCGGAAGTTACCGGAAACTTGTTTAGCTGTATATAAAAAAATTTGTTTCGTTTTTAGAAAATCCGACTTCATATTCTTGTTTAGGGGGTCAAATTGAGTGGGAAATGGGTCTAACCCAAATTTTAGAGCAACCGTATCAAAATCCGAAATTTCCAAGTGAAGCCTTTTTCGAGGGT
>JAJOOS010014743.1:0-23356 GCA_029582725.1 Solanum chiquidenum | reverse complement strand
TCTTGAATTGAAGTAAGATAAACATTTGCTAATTTAAAAATTATTATTAGAAATAGAATATGTTGAAAAGAAAATAAATAATATATTTATTTGAAAAAATGAGCATTTTTTACCCAAAATAACAATAAGGGTATTTTTGGACTAAAATATTGACAAAAATAATATTTTTGGACCAAACTACAAATAAAAGACATTTTTATTCCTTTCACATAGTTTAAGGACATTTTAACCCTTTTCCCTAGAAAGAATAATGCCATTTATACGGGCATGACATAAAATGGACGGCGCGAATATCAATTTTCCCGCGCTTGCAACTGTTTTAGCCAATTATTTGTTTCTTTTTACAACTCTTTGCCAACTTGTGTTGTGTTTGTAGCTGCAGTCTT
The DNA here is from genome assembly GCA_029582725.1 of Solanum chiquidenum. Taxonomy (NCBI): domain Eukaryota; kingdom Viridiplantae; phylum Streptophyta; class Magnoliopsida; order Solanales; family Solanaceae; genus Solanum; species Solanum chiquidenum. The sequence goes on along the minus strand of JAJOOS010014743.1, from coordinate 22,970 downwards.
TGCTAGGGTTCTGCCGTTGCGCCACCACTTATACGTTATGGAAATTCATCAAATTGCTCAGCTCCTCAATCTAACTCTGAGCCCCGACGGTGCCGTCATCAATTCCGCCACCGATTCTCTCGATCACCTCTCTACTCTCCCAGAATTTCCCTTCACTCTGCTCTCTATCGCCATAGGTACTCTGTAGTTCAGATTTCGCTGTTTTCGAGTATTTATAGATTCATTATGATTATTAAACTGTCGAATTGAAGGAGTGTTTATCTGATTATGCTTTTGCATACTGTTCAGTTAATTTCTGTGCTACACTTTATAATCGATCTTCATTTCCATAGGAGGTGAGAACGGAGGTCAGAAAGTAGCTGCAGCCACGTATCTGAAGAACTTCACTAGAAGAAATGTTGATTCTATTGATACAAATTCAGGAATCACCAAAGAGTTTAGAGATGCATTTGTGCGCGCTTTGCTTCAGGCAGAACCTATGACTCTTAAAATATTAGTTGAAGCTGTAAGCGTTTTGGGCATAACTTTTTCTTCGTTTGCGTGTAATTAATGAGGTTGTTTTTTTAATTTTCTTTTCTCCTATTTGTTTTCAGTTTCGCTCAATTATTGCAGTTGAGTTTGTGAAGAAGGATGCTTGGCCTGAGCTTGTGCCTGAGCTAAGGTCGGTCATTCAGCGCAGTGATCTGATTGATAAGAATCCGAATTCTGAATGGAAAACCATCAACGCTCTAACCATTCTTCACTCACTGATTAGACCCTTCCAGGTATTTAAATATGTGTCAGCTATATTCTGATTCCACCTATATAGATGACTTTCCCTCTATTGATATCTATTTACTCAAGTGACTTCAAATCTCATGCACTTATGTTTCTTATTTTGTTGAATTGTATTTTGTATGTTAGAACCTTGCTGACTGTCACGGTGTCCTGAAAAATGCCACCCCTAGCTTGCTAATTGTTTGAAAATAAGCTTAAGCACTTGGCGGATGATCAAGAAGGCTTCGGGTTGATCCATATGAAGATAGACCAACAGCATTCTATAATTTGGTTAAAATCAAAATTATTTTTGACAGAATAATTAACTAGACCAAATTCCTCATTTATTTCAAATCTGTTGTAAAAATCTACCTGCTTAGGTTCTTGTATTGATCTCATCTTATGTCTTGTGGCAGTACTTTTTGAATCCAAAACTTGTGAAGGAGCCAGTTCCACCACAGCTAGAACTTATTTCAAGAGAGATCCTTGTACCCTTACTTGCTGTATTTCACCTCTGCACCGAAAAGGTCCACATAATTTTCTACATTCCTCTTCCTCCTAGGTATTTCCATATTAAAACATGTTACTTTAGAGTGTATGGAAGTGCTAATTCATCGTTGCGTGAAACAGGTATCAGATGCCCAACATACATCAGAAGTGCAGACAGAAACTATCCTTCTCATCATATGCAAGTGCATCTATTTTGCGGTGAGGATAAATTTACAACAAATGATGTTTGATCCATGAAAGGTCAACTATCATTTGAGCTCTAGGTTCTGTTTCAATTTTTTTCTGTTAAGAAGTTAGCAGACAGCATATTGGATATATCAGATCCTAAAAACTTTCGGGATATAGAAAATAACAAAAATGATAGGAGGAAATTGCTTGATACAGTTATCAAGCATATCGAGGAGAGGAAGCTGGTTATACGTGTAAAAGCAATTCGGCTGAAAATGGGAACTAGGCACCAGTAAACGAGTTAAAGTAATTTGTTTACAATGTTTTGCATGTGATCTTGAAACCTTGTAACTTTAGTGCATTTTGATATAGCTCTATGCACACAAGATCTTTTGCTACTCCAAAAAGGTGAATGATGAGCATGGATGTTAATCTATGCCAGGACAATAGATCTTCTTTCATTGGAAACATTGGTTACTTGGTTTACCAAGGAGCAGTCTCATTTCCTTTATTTAACCTTTTTTTGTAAAAGGAAGCAACAGTTTACAACATACACCATTAAAGTGATCTGATGGTCAGATCAGCTATCAGTGCACTATTTTCTTCTTTTCAAGACTAATCAAATTACTAGGAGGAATTCTTACACCAATGTGTCCTTTTATGTGTCCCAGAAATATTTATCTGGAAGCATCTTTCTTCCTCTAATAAGGTTTCTGTTGTGAACCTTCTTTGAGCAGTACTACAATCTAAAGTCTATCAATTTTATAGGTGAAATCTCACATGCCGTCTGCCTTGGCTCCTCTGCTTCCTTCTATTTGTCAAGATCTGATACGAATCCTGAATTCTTTAAGTTTTGATGGTGGCTTGACTTGCAAAGATGGGTATTCTCTGCGGATGAAGACTGCAAAGCGAAGTCTGCTGATTTTCTGTGCTTTAGTCTCCCGTCACCGGAAGTTTGCTGACAAGTATGCTGTCAAAATGCATTTTATTTGCTCCAAAATGAAAATACAGATATCCTGGTTTTTCCTCAAATTTCTTCTGATCTTACAATGACAGACTGATGCCTGATATGGTGAAATGCGTTTCAGAAATTGTCAAGCATAGCACAATCATAAATGTAAGTCTTAGGAGTATTACTTGGTAGTTCTATAAATATGAACTTTCATATCAGGTGTTCCATAATCTTATTTCACTGGAATGCCTAGTAAATAGATACTTTTGTTCAGCATGCTGCCGTCGGATTCTCCTTTCTTTAACTACACTAAAGTTGTGTCGTATAAGTAAGAATCTATGCTTAGTCTCAATATCTGTTCTGTCAAGAATGTCTCATGAAATTTGTTGTTTCTCATAAGTGCTTTTCCCACACACTATACTCGTCTTTCTTCCTATGATAATTTTCATTTTTATCTTCTCTCTTCATCTACTTATTCTTTCGTCTCAATATCTGTTCTGTCAAGAATGTCTCATGAACTTTTATGTTGTTTCTCATAAGTGCTTTTCCCACACACTATACTCGTCTTTCTTCCTGTGATCGTTTTTATTTTTATCTTCTCTCTTCATCTACTTACTCTTTCGTTGCAGAAACTGGATCCGCTGTCAGAAAGGACTGTGTCGTTAGCCTTTGATGTTATTTCTTGTGTTTTAGAGACAGGTCCGGTAAGTTTGTTCAGTTGTCTTCATGGTCAAAAGTTTCTCTTTTTCTTGACTATTTTTTTGTAGCTTGAGCAGGCGATGTTTATTTATTTTCATGCTTGTTCTTTCGCCTTCCTAGCTTCTTTCTCTTTTTACGCATTTCTGCTAATTCCTTGGTTTCTCCTCTATCGGGAAGGACTTTTATGGTTAGTGCCTGCTACTGTTCAAGTCTCCAAGCTAAAGTATATTATCATCATCATCTGAAACAGGGATGGCGACTGATTTCACCTCACTTTTCTTCCTTGCTTAATTCTGCAATCTTCCCAGCTCTTGTGAAGAATGAGAAGGTCAGCTATTCCACGAATTTGCCTTCCAGAGAGCTCTGCCTATGCTCATGAGTTTCGTTCTTTTGTTGTGGCATACTCTTGTGAAGTTCTGATTAAAGGCTTAAATGCCTTCTAAGTAGGACACAGTAGAGTGGGAAGAAGATCCGGATGAATACATAAGGAAAAATCTTCCGTCTGACCTTGTATGTTCTAATCTTTGATCTTCCTTATAAGTTGTATACTCTAAACATTCGCAGGATATTGTCTGATCTTTATGATACTGCAGGAAGAAATTTCTGGATTGAGAGATGACTTGTTTACAGCAAGGAAAAGTGCTTTAAACTTGCTTGGTGTTATTTCATTATCTAAGGTTAGTTTTCTATAATTTATATTGCTCTAACTTCTTCTATTAAAATTCACATAGTTATCTGTGATTTATTCTTGGGCTTCTAGGGACCGCCAGTCAAGACTTCTACAGCTTCATCAAAGCGTAAGAAAGGAGAAAAGAACAAAAGAAAAGGTTACAGCTCGATGGGGGAGTTGTTGGTGCTTCCATTCTTGTCAAAGTTTCCTGTTCCCACTGATAATGGAGAAAACACAGTAAATGAGTGAGTTAAAAAAACTATGATATCAACTCCTTTAACTTTGTAATTTATGGTCATATATCACTGTACTTCACAGCAAGTTCTCCACCATTTAAAATTCAATAGGATTATGGTTGGTGCTATTTAATTATATTACTTTAAAAGCTTGAAGCTTTGATCGAACTTTTTACCCCTCTTTAAAAGACTCTACAACAACAACATATCCAGTGCAATCCCAGTAAGTGGAGTCTAGGGAGGGTAGAGTATACACAGACTTTACAACTACCTCATGGAGGTAGAAAAGTTGTTTCCGAAAGACCCTCGGCTCAAGTACATCAAACCCAAGTAAAAAAGAAGAAAACAATGAAGAAAGCACAACCGTTAATAAGAAGATCAGTGTAAAGTCTACATGATAGAAACAATAACAACAACAACAAAATAATGTGATAATCGAAACACAATAAACAACATATGACAAGAACTACAAGGGTACGGCTAGTTTTACGATAGATAATAAACAAGCCTAAACCTACGCACATTAGACAACACTCCACCCCTATTAACCTTCTACCGTAATACATGACCTCCACTCCTTCCTATCTAGAGTCATGTCCTCAATAATATGAAGTAGCGTCGTGTCTAATCACCTCTCCCAATAGACAAAATTTTCATTTACTATTTTCCTCAAATAATTGTCGTTTAATTATCATCCCAATATTTAGGACTTTGAAATTGATTAAAAGAAAAACTATTAAATCTTTACTTATTTGTAATAGGTAAGAACTCCTAAATATTTAATAATTTAAAATTGATAAAGTTTTGCTTCTTAAATTTCTAATTTGAAACTATATTAATGTCCTAACGTTTATGACTTTAAAATCAATGCTGTTACCTTACATAAATATTTACTTAAATTATGGTAAACAAAATAAATAAATAAATTAAAATAATTAAAGAAAGAGGTTCATGTTTAGTTAAATAACTTTTTAACCTTCCTATATGAAATTCTTATCATTTAGAAAGATATAATGTTTACTTTAACATCAATTACTATTTTTTAATAATTTTGTTCCTCTTGTATCTAGTTTTACCGATTGACGCGAGACACACGTGCAAAGAACCTACACTAAACTTGTTCTGTTAAAGTTCTAAGATTCATTATATTACTCTATAATTCCTTGAACTCTAAGTTTGCATAAGACATAGAGTGCTCATTCTAATGTCATGCCGTTAACTATATCATCCTACTTTATTTTAACATTTATCTAGACCTTTTTTTTTCTTTTTTCTGACCTTCCTTGATCATGCTTGCATCCTGTATACGAGATTTACTTTCATTTCCTTGTCTAAACTTTGACAGATATTACGGAGTTCTGATGGCCTATAGCAGCCTTTTAGATGTAAGGATAGATCATTATTTCAAATATTATTTTTCTTAATTAAAGAATTCTGTACTTATATTACTTATGTGGCATTGTATTTTCAGTTTCTAACAGAGCAGAGTCCTGGATTTACGGATACTCTAGTTAGGAATCGGGTGCTACCACTGTATGAAACACCAACTCCTCAACCATATTTAATTGCCACTGCAAATTGGGTCCTAGGAGAGCTTGCTTCATGTCTTTCTGAAGTGAGATAATTGTCTTGATGATTCTTTTTAACATCTTGTTTGCTATTAGGAATTTTTTTGGAGTAAGTTCCTTTTTTCTCTTTCCACAACAGGGTATGAGTGCTGATATTTACTCTTCATTAGTGAAAGCATTACAAATGTCTGATATAGGGGGTGTTTCTTGTTATCCTGTGCGGGTGACAGCTGCTGCTGCCATTGCCCAACTCGTTGAAGTAAGTGGGTATGGCTAACCTATTTTATGGACCTGAAGTATGATAGTTTAAATAATGCTTGACCTTTTGGTACTGCAGAATGAGTACATGCCACCTGAGTGGTTACCACTTCTTCAAGTGGTTTGTCATAGGATTAGTGATGAGGAAGAAGATAGCTCCATTTACTTTCAGCTTCTAAGTACTATGGTCGAGGCTGCAACTGAAAAACTTTCACCGCATATTCCAGATATTGTTTGTCTGTTGGTTAAAGAAACTTCAAAGAACTTGCCTTTAGATCTGGAGCCATGGCCTCAGGTATTTTCTTATGTATCTGACATACTTGTATTTTTATTCTTTAGCAAATCGTTTGATGATTCTAATTATCATTTTGGTAACTGGCATGAAAATCAGAACATTTTTTGTGCACATTTCATGGAGATATATTGTTCACTATTCATTGTTTATAGTTTAAATGGAGGTTATATAGGTTGGTTTGCTCGCCCTTTAGTTCAATGAAACCTCGTCTCTCTCAGTCCTGTTGATATCATGTCACATGGTCAGGGATTCAAGAGTCATTACTTTGATAGGAATAAGACTAAACTATACGATTCCTTCTTGTAACTGAGGTACCTTGAGACAAATTCTTAAATCACCTTTTATGTTCTAGATGAGTAGAATCAACCTCGCTCTTCACCCAAATATGAAATTTTAAAAAATGAACTCATCCACATGTATAATTGAAGGCATATTGAGATCTGAAATTACTGACTTTCGTCTGATAGATGGTGGAACAGTGCTTTGCAACACTAGCAGTGATGGCTCAGTGTTGGGAAAACTCGGCATCGGAAGAAAATGAGCAGGATGATTCTAGTCAATTGTGGCTTTCTGGTCAGACCACCATAATGAGATCATTTTCAGATCTCTTACAGCATGCGTGGCTAAGATCTGCTCCACTGATGGTTAGTCTTGAGCCATGTATCAAAATTAATTTTAGAGTAAATGGATAGGTCACAACACAAGCGTGTATGCATATATATTCCATTATTTACTTTTTGTGTCAATGAATATATTCAGCACTTCAGTAAAATATTTCCTTTTTATGCCTGTAACATCAAGCTTGAAGCCTGTTCAAGCTCATTTTTCTATATTGAAAATGCAATCACCTTACTAGTGGATGCTGCTTAACTCTAGTGTTTATACTGCAATAGATGTTTGTTTTGTGTTCTGAATTCCATACCAAGCTTAACTAGATCAAGTCTTTTAGCTTCTCATGCATAAGGCAAAGCTGTTCATGTATTGATGTAAGCTTGGACAGAGCTGTATGAGGCGGAAGACTCACATACGGTTCTCTGAAAAGGGAGTGACTACCTACTGGATCTTCGATCATACACACAAAGTAATCCAGATACTTTAGATCTTTCTCTTTGAATAAGATGTCCATTTTGGCGATGGTTCCAGTAGATATCTTACAGCTAGAGTCTCTCTTTTTGATCCAGTTCCTCCACCAACAAGAACCCCAGTTAAATTCAACTGATACTTAACTAGTCGCTGTCGATTTTCCTATTTGTATTGCCTTTGTATTGGGTACCAGAGTGTACAGATTATCCTATATATAATATCTACTCTAAAGATTAAGAAGATAGAAGTCTCCGTTTCATAGATTCAACTTGGGATAACAGAGTGATAAGAGGATTTTAATAAATCTTTTGTTTTTGATATACTCAAATCTCTTGTTATCTTCTCATATATATTTTCCAATTATCAGGAACATGAGGTTGCCTTCTCAGTGCCCCCTTCATCATGTGTTGATGACTGCTCCACATTGCTTGGTTTCATTTTGCAAGGAATTACCCAAGCTGCCGATCTTTTGAAGCTAAAAGTCTCAGAGCTGATGCTGGTCTGGTCATATCTCATAGCTGACTGGCATGCATGGGAGGAGATGGAGGATTTATCAACTTTTAACTGTATCAAGAAAGCAGTTAGCCTAGACAAGAAATTTGCTGTGAAGAACTTTCTTGTGGGGAAGCTGCCGTTGCCTCCTGCTCCACCCGTTCCTCGAAAATCCATCCTTGAAGGAATTGGTGCATTCATTACCGAAGCTTTCTCACAATATCCATCTGCAGTATGGAGGGCATCCTCTTGTGTCCACATTATGTTACATAATCCCAGTTACTTACCTGAAGGAGAAGGTGTCAAGCAATCTTTGGTGATTCCCTTGTGTCAGGCAGCATTTTCTCGTTTTAGAGAGATTAGAAACCAGCCTGTCCCACTATGGAATCCTTTGTTGCTTGCAATAGCGTCGTGTTATTTGTGTTTCCCTGATATTGTAGAGAAGATTATAGAGGGCATTGAACATGAAGGCTTTACAAGCTTTCTATCCGCTTTGGCAATTATCTCAACAAGCAGATTTGACCATAGTTTGTCATCAGAGTCTGAGATCAAGTTGGTAGGTTAGTATTCTATTTCTTTTTCCCCTACTACTTCTTAAGATTTTTAGCGCAATTAGGAACTTCCCCACTTGACTTTCTCTCATGGGGCAAGGGATATTCTGGTGATGGGCTCTACGTTAGTCCTTTTTGTTTGTTCTGGAAATGCTATTGTGTCTATCTAGATCTGTTTATCTGTCCACAACTACAATGCTTGTTAATAGATTGCAAGCTAACACTAATTTTGATTATACCTTGTGGTTAACTTTTGTGTTTTTCCTTGCTTTGCCTTTTAAGTATTCAATTTTTCTTCTCTTATTGGGTGTAGAAAACTCTCCTAAGAATCTCATCAGCACCGTCTCCTTATGTCTGTCTTTTTCTATTATAATTTTACCAGTGATGGCACTGGCACAATCTCTTGACAATCTGATAGGACGGCAAAATGAAGGGAGTTTATTGCTACATGATTGCGTTGCATCACTGATGGAGGCATTTCTGAAGTTTAAAGAACTGGAAGAAGAAGTCGAAGATGAAGATGAAGAAAGTGAAGATCAGGCTTCTGGTGATGAGGAAACTGAAGATGATGATGATGAGGTTACGTCACTGAACTAATTCTGTCTTGTTTAATTATCTTTAGCTACCCCCTCCCCTCCCACATATTTTTTTTGCTGTCAGGTAGACATTGTTTACATGGTAATTATATTCGTACGACCTACTTTTCGTTATGGTCAAAGTGTGTTCTATTTGTAGAACATTTTTTGGGTTAGTGAAATAATAGTGACTAATGAATCTTTGCGTTCACGATAATTCCTTAGCCTTCTGACATGAGCTTTGTCTCATTAGCAAATTATGGCTCTTAACTTAATTGTTGTCCTTCCATGTAAGTTGAAATTTTCGCACATTTCACCAGCTTTCTTGATGGTAACACATTTTTCTTTTCATAAAAGAACACACTGCGACTTGAAACGATGATTATCAGAGCCTGTTTCTTTTTTCATAACCACCTTCTCTAGTTAAAATAGTCAATGTCTATATATAATAATTACAGGAATTTTCTCAAAAGAAAAAATATATATATCACAGGAAATTGTTGATGATGCCTGCCATATTGTTTTTCTTTTTGCTTCATTATCCATGTGTTGGCTCTGTCATACATACATGAAATGCTTGTGGTGGAAGGAAGGGGAAGAGTGCATATGCTATACATTCATCATATATTCCTTTTCCTGATAAGTAAAATGGAGATGTGGAACACAAAACCCGATCTCCTGCGTGCAAAGTGACTACATTCATCATGTAAATGTACATTAATACCTTTGGAATAATGAACGCTGACTGTTATTGTTCTTAATTCAATGCTAGGACTCTGAAGATGATGAACGAGAAGAAACTGAACAAGAGTTCTTGGAGAGGTGTGCCAAGACAGCCGCGGAAATGGAAAATGGAACCATTGTGGAAGAAGGAGACGCGGAAGATCAAGAGCTAGAAATTGAACTGGGTAAGCCTGCCAATGCTTTCATTTTTCAAAATACCAGACGTTTGAACATTTGATGTGCAGGGTGGAAAAATATTACCTACTTGAACTGTTTATAGAAATAAAGAAAATTAATCTCTTCTAGCTGTTTTAAAGGAGAAATCACTCTTTTCATTTCTTTAACTTGTTAAAATCAAAAACATGATTTTTCTTACTTTGGAATCATAATGATTTTATCTTGGGATGAGATGATCTGCTTGTCAAAGTTTGGAATCTTAAATTGCCTAAATGTAGCAAACAGACTTAGAAGTCAAGTTGACACTATCTTCTGTGGGTTGTCACATTTAAACAATAATTTCTACTTCAGCACTGATGTCTTTTCTCTCAAGTTTCAATCAATAAAGTATACCTCAATCTCATGTTGGAGTTGGCTTATGGCCACATGCATCGTTTATCCATTCAGCTCAGATATCACAATTAAATTAGGATAAGTACATCCTAGTTGACTTTACTTAAATATTTGCATCTTCTTTTACTGCCTTTATATGTTTAATATCTTCAGTATTGATGTTCATTTTCTAAGAATTGCATTGCTTTCCCCCCCACATTTATTCAATTGCTCCAGGTTGTTTGGAAGATGTGGATCTGGAGAACACTGTGCTTTTGGTAATTGAAAGATATCACCAAGTGTTTTTACGGCTACACTTGCCACCAGAACTGATTTCGAATTTCTTGGACGCCTTGCCTGAATGTAAATTATACTTCCAACAAGCTATATAGAATGTGATACATACGCTGCTCTTGGCATTCTTATTTTTTTAAAACTCTGATTGTTGTAGCTGTCCAGTGTGCTGTTGGTGGCTGATTATTTTGTTTATTCTTGTAATATTTGCCTTGTTGTTGTGCTGATGGAAGTTCATTTGTTCGAATTAGCAGTTTTTTGTGTTCTTTCTATACTACAAAGACGAGACAAATTCTAAGAAAATATGGTAAGAGAAATATCTTGTTTGATTGAAAACCTTATTCGCTCTGTCATTTTATTTTAGTGCAAAAGAATCCCCCATATCATACCACATCTTTTACTCTTATACAAATTAATCTTACTTTTCTTATCAAAAATAGTTTAATGCATATATAAGACATTTCTAACACAGTTTTAATATAGTAACAAATAAATTAATTGGAATATTTGAAATTCATGTATAATATATTTTTAACCTCGTTAATAAGAAGAAAAAAAAAGTTAAATAACAATTATAATACAATTTGAATTCAATATATTATAGGTATGTTTCAATTTACTTTCCTTTTTAGTCAGTCTAAAAAAGAATGACACATTTCTATTTTAAGTAATAATTTGCCTATAAAATGTCTTTTTTACCCTTAATGAAATGATTTACAACCACACAAATTTCTATTATTTTGGACCACAAGTTTTAAAAGTCTTTCCATTTTTCTTAAAGTTTGTGTCAAATCAAAGTACATCATATAAAATGGGACTGATGGAGTATATGCTAACTTCAAATATTGTAGTACCATTTAAATGTATTACATTTGTTCAGGAATAACAAACCATCGAATTCATAAATATTCTAGTACTATTTAAATGTATTACATTTGTTCATGAATAACAAATCATTGAATTCATAACAATGTATAATATTTAATTCAAATTGTTTTACAACTATCGTTTATATTTAATATAATTTTAAGTACAACTTTTCGAAGCTTCACATTTTCTTTGATAAATCACCACTACCGAACTATTGCCGGACTACTAGTAGCTCCAACTAACCCAAAAATAAATTACCATGCAGTCCACCCACTATTGGAGTAACCTGTTCCATTTAACAACTTCTTGTACTATGAAGGTTCTATATGAAGATTGAAAGAATGATTCTTTTTTAATATAGGCTATCGTCCTAATGAGGACGGAAGACGATTGTTACAAACATAACTTTATGTGAAATAGGACATATTCAGGAGAACCTCATGGATGTAGGGTGTACAACTTAATGAAATGTATGAATGATTTTAAATAGCTTAAGCTAATAAGTTCAATTTTTGAAAATAATGCAAATACCAGATCTGAATGCTAATGGAGTTCTAACTTAAAAAATAAAATAAAAATTAACATGAAAGGGAAAGGAGAACATGGACTGACCATTGCCGATTTTCATGGAGCTTGTCAAAGCTCGTGGTTTTTGGTTGGAATTCGATGGTTTTTCGATTTGGTTGTTGTGTTGTGTGTTGTTATTGGATCTATTTGGTGGCGTTGTAGAGGTGAAAAAGAAAAATGAGAATTGTGATGGCTGTTAGTTGTTTTGTTCTCCCGAGAAGCCATCTCCGACGAGGTTGGATGGAGATGAGGGGGAGCAATGAAGTGATTTTAGCTATTAAAATTAAACATATTCAATAGATTATGATAAAAAAAAAAGCACCCCAATAAAGGATAACAATCAATATAAAAGAGTTCATTTATATAAAACCTCCTTCATAAAATACAACCAATGTTAGCAATTATACTTTAAATTTTACATTTATTTAAAATTCAATTGGGCCTCAACCTGTTTTTATTAGGGAAAAGAACACTTATACTCTAAAAGAGAAAACTATTTATTAGTGGCTACCCTCTTACTTTTGATGCCCTTTTTTTCTTTCCTCAGACCTAACATTAGTGTGATGTCAATACTTTTTGTATTTTGTCCTTTTTTTTGGGAAATGTTCAACCTTTCTTTTCATGTGAAATGTTGTTTACTTCCTTTTTACCCTTTTTATTTATCTTTTTAAATATAATAGTATTCAAAAATAAATATAGTAGCTAACTTATTTAGACTAATAAAAATGAAGGAAAATTAAATAATTAGACTACAACAAGAAGTAATTATAAAAATACTAAAATTACTAACTTATTTATTAAAATCAAATTAATAAAAATATATTTTATATTTTCTTCATTTTTTTTTCTCATTTATTTCTTTATTCATTTTTTCCGTTATTTTTCTCCCATTTCCACTTTTTTCTCCTCTATTGGTTCCTTTGATTTTACATTTCTTATTTCATGTTCCTTTTTTCTTTTTCTTTTTTTATTTATTATTTTTCTTCCTATTCCATTTTTTTTCTCAAATCATGATATACTTTATTTATTCATTGAACGTTACTTCAATTCTTCATTGAGACCTTCACAATACCATCACAATATATCTACATGGTGTCATGGTATCATGGTATCATTGATGCATGCTTCGATCCTTTAGTCCTTTAGTGAGGCCTCCATGACACTATATATCACACTATATCTATATACTGTCATGATAACATTGATGTCTGCTTCAATTCTTCAGTGGGACCTTGATAACGCTCAAATGTATTCTCCAAAATCAATTAAAAGAGACATCGATCGTCGTCAATAAAAAATACCCAACGAAGATTTGGGGTCGAATGCCACAAAGAACGGTATATCATAGAAAATTCTATCAAGAAATTTGGATTGTAAAATCATTCATTTGTAGTAGTAAGAACAAGTGGGTGAATGATTTCACCAATTTGATAAATGAATTTGGTTGTCAATAATCACAATTAAACTAAAATTTCAGAAAATTCAAGAAGTAACAAGCAATCTAAGGGTGCAGGGATTGGAAATCAATGTCACACAAGGGTAATTGTGTTGCTCTATAGTGATGAACATTCATGAATAGACTGGATGCTATACTCGACAACCTATTAACTTACTCTATTCTCTCTTTCGATGTAGAAATAAAGCAAACAGATCTGATCCATAACCTCTATTTTCAAGTAAGTTACAAACATCAAACCTAAATTGCTAGTATGGAACTAATTACCCACTCCAATCAATCTCTTTCGAGCATCGACCGAAGATCAAAAGTAGGAATTAAGTTTGCAACCCTTTACCATAAATTAACCCCATACTAATTAGCGCAAATTCATGTATGAACAACAACAAAATAGAGCATAACACTGTACCCGCTACATTAAATCAACACCCAATCCCATAATTGCACCCCTACATCTTGGAGTTTTCGCTACCCATCACAAAAGACAAAGAAATTATACCTTTCATGAAAGCAACCATGGTAACATGAAATTAAACAATTACAAGAAAACCCACTTTGAATTAAATTTCAAGAACAAAGCTGAAAAACCCCAAAAACTAGATTTGTTATTCACAAGGTAAATTGTTTTTCTCCCTTCACTTGTTCATACACCAAACTCTATTGCAATTCACGTGTCTCCTCATTTTTCTCTCTTCTTTGGGTTATTTATAGTTTTCCAGAATTTGGCCCAAAACTTAATACACTACCCATTAGGTGACATTAGTCGGGCTCGCCGATCACAATGGGCGGTTCGCCAATTAGTCTCTAGCTCACTTTTTCTTTCTCTAGGCTTCAGGTGTTTGAACATCAGTTGGTGAGCTCATTCACATTTGCCTTTCACAATCGGCGTATTGCCGAGTACCACCTTAGTTTTCCTTCCGAGCCTTTAACTTTTCTCCTTATACTGTTGCCTTCGGCTATGGTCAACATATTCACCCTTTCTCATTTGGCGATTTGCCTTTCCGTTTGGAGTTCGCCGAACTGCCTCAATAAATACAAGTATTGTGAACTGTCACTTTGGAGTAGGTCATGCTCACTAAGCGATCTGCCTTTCTTGTTTAGAAATTATCAGTGTATAGTTTACACTTCTTTTTACATTTTTGGCCATTCTTTCAAACATTCATCATTTCCTTGTCCTTTAGCCTTCATAGCTGCAAATCATCAAAATATCATTAGAATAAGACATAATTAAGCATTGAGAACACTAATAGTTGAACTAAATAGGCCTCAAATGAGTACTAATATACCACTCATCAACACCCCCAACTTAAAATTTTCCGCGTCCATAAGTAAATTAAGAACACAATTAGCTTAGGAAGGGTGTCTACAGTTGTACTCACTGAGAGCTAACATGCAAGTTCCATTTCAAGACTAGTCTCAACAACATGCTACACTCAATCATAATAAAAAAGCTTCAAATGATGACTAGCTGATTTCAACACAAACTCAAGCACACTATAACTTCTTTTCTTATGCAAGACCATGTTTCAACAAATACTTTCAAGTTCCCTCACATTAAGAATGATTCCATGCTCTCACAAAGCAAATCAACAAAGAAATAAGGAATCAATGTAACTCTCACTCTCTCAAAAGAGAAATACATGTAAGCTTCATCCCATAGGCTTACCCATATTTTCCAATTATCTTCACCTCTTCTCACGTTCTTTTCATTTCTTTTCATTTGAGAACTCAAACTTTGAATTTTCACTTACTTTATTCGGAATCCCCTTAATTTCATCAACTTCTCTTTTTATTTCAACTTTTCAAAAAAATTCATCACAATGTTTCTCTCTTTTTTTTTAACAATGAAGGGTTCTTCTTTTTGTAACAAACTTCAAATTTGAGTCTCATTTCATCTTTCTTTGCCCTTCACTTGGCTTTCACTCCTCATTCCTTTCCACACCCCAAACTTAGAATTTTGGCCTTAGTTAGCTATTTAAACATAGCAATGCTTCAAAAAATATTTTAGGTGAGAAGGTGGGGACAATTTGTCTCAAGAGGTTTTAATTTGGTTTTGTCAACCAATGGTTTAAGCTCAAATGGTGTCAAAATGGATGCACACCGTGACAAGGTTGTCACAAAGAATATGAGAATTTGAGTTCCCTCTTAGAGTTGCTGGCCAAGATCACGCCTTATATTTACCAAGGTTTAGACAATTAGACTAACAAGAAAAATTCTAGGACCACTCACATGCTTTCAAGTCAGACCCACCACACATGTAACTTTGAAATACACTCATTTAGCACATCCTGAAAAGATAAAAAACGTATGTGTGATGTTCATTGCAAGGCTCACATCAAAACGCATGTAGTGAACAAAAGATTCAAAGAGATCGCTCAAAAGTGCAACCACATCGATTTCATTATTTCAACACCAACACTATAAATCATTCTCATCATGAGTACTATTTAAGACATCGATATTGAATACAATTGATCCTTGAATTATTATCAATGAAACTCAAGCATTTCATGATTTTCATAACTCATGGAGTAGTTACATATTTGAGAGAAAACAAAATAGCGAACAAGAGCTACACCAAACTAAGGAAAACACTATAATATAAACAAAAATACGATACTACAGTCATCCAAAACTTAAAATAACAAAATACAAAGCAAAAAGGGAATATTGGCACAAAGGCCCTCACCCCACAAAAAATAAATATGCAATGTCTTAAATGCAAAAGTAATAAGTACGGGAGTAAGAGTAAAAATGTCCCCTTGAAATACTAAGCATGTGGAGTGCTATCAATTGGAGGAATCTCTAGAGGAGTAACATCATCCGAGGCATCAATGCCCAGAAATAGTATCACTTGTGGCAGCAATGTGGCATCAGCTTGGGCATTAGTGCCCTGCACATCACTGGGAGGAATGGTGGAGTCTGAAGAGACTCCACTAGTGCTGATTGCAGAGTTCTCCTAGAGGGATCTTTCCAAGGTAGTCTGGACAATCATCTTCTCAGTGTCCTCCAACTCTGTGAATGTTTGCATAATACCATGCTCATCCTCGTCTCTCCTCATCTCGTCCTCATCAGTCTCCTTGGCCAAATTATCGTCAACACTCTCATCCTCATTAGTAGCAACTCTTCCATCTATCCCACTCTGCTGCACACTTAGAGGTGGCTCACTCCTGGGCATCGTCGGTGATATAGAAACTGGAACTTCTAGTAGGGGAACATTACCCTATAGCATCAAATATCAGTAGACCTCAGCTGGTCTACATCCACTCGCAAGGTAGCAAGCTCACCTCTCACGGTGTCAAGAGCACCATAACTATGATAATGCTCAACTACACTTCATCCAATTTTAAGCGTAGGCAGCCACAATCAAGTATAAACCCAACAAAGAGTTGGGGTCGATCCCACGGGGAGTGATACAAAAGAGAATTCAATTACGAAGTGAAAGAAGTGTCCTAATCGATTGTATGATTAGACATTTTGAAACAATTGAAGTAAATGTCAGGGGTTTGACAACTAGTTGGGGGGGATTAGAGTGAGAAAATAACAACTATGAAAATAAGGGAGTAATCAAATAGAAAGAGATCCTTAGGTATTTGATCGATTAAATGCCAATTTCGTTGTACGGGTGATTATTATTTACTAAAAACCGTTGAATCTTAGTGGGTAGGCTAGGCTTTAGGTCTAACAACTATTTCTCAATCAACTATTACGAATCAAGAAAGTTCTCTCGAATCTCGACAAGCCCAACAAATATGAACAACCCAAAACCTCAATTAATCTACTCTCTCGAGCTAGATTGGTAGGACCAAATTCAGAGTCACTTTCTCAAGCTGAATCTACAATAACCCAATCACTACAATCATCAATTGATAACCTTAATTCTAAAACCTCTTCTCAAGCAAGTCTAAAATACTAAGCTAGAACTGTATTTGCAACTACAATTCATCAATTGAATCTCAATTACCAACAGAACCCACTTCAAATCAACAATCAAATTAGTAAATACTAACACCCATAAGCTAATTTAAACAATTAATCACATAATCACCCCTCCCCCCCAAGAATAGGGGTTTTAGCCAAACATCATAAAAAGCAAGAAAATGTTACCAACTGTGTTCTCCATCAGTTTGGGTAACAGATTGGAGGTCGTCACAATGCTCAAAACTAGTTCCAAATAAAAAACAACCCTAAATTCCTACTTGAAAAGACTAAAAACAATGTTCAGAGTGCTTAAGATAAAAAAAACCAGAGTTATAATAATGTGAGGGAACTTCTTTTCCTCTTTTCAAAATTTCATTTATACGTTCCCATATTTTTGGCTTCGGAGCCATTCGGTGGAATAAATGGAGCATCGCCGACTTGGTCGGCGATACGCCAAATGTCCCCTTCCATCATCTTCTTGACTTGAATCTTCACCATTTCTCTTTTGTGACTTTAGGTGATCAGGATCTCCATCGCCGATCCAGTCGGCGCTTCGTCGAAATGCCATTTTCCATCGTCGAGTTGGATTTTTCCCATGGATGGACTGCTGTAACTTTTGGGGAGCTGAAGAGACAGTTGGCGACTCGCCAAGTGGTCTTGGCGATCCTCAGCCTTTCTTGTCTTCAACTTTTTCAGCTTTTTCACCCCACTTTGCTCGGTAATGTCCCTGCCTTGCTCTTTTGCCTTCATTGCTGTAAAATAGCATTTAAACATAAGTTTAGAGAATAAAATAGGCATTGAGGACACTAAAACTCTAGATATTAAGCCCTCAATGAGTCAAAATCCCCGACTCATCAACACCCCCAACTTAAACTTTTGCTTTTCCTCAAGTAAAACACAAGAACAATCAGTTCAATAGATATGTCTATAAATAGTGCTACTTAAGACTCAACATGAATGCACACAAGAGATTCAAACTACACATGCAATGTTCAATTGTGCACTACACGTTTCAAAATGTGACTAGCCATCATCAAATAGAACTCAAGCTCAGAATGCTTGCTTTAAATGCAAGTTCAAGCTCAACAAAAGTATTCGAATGCCCTCGATTCTATGCTCACACAAGGCTCATAAAAATTTCAGAATTAAGGAATAAAAAACAACTCACACACTTTCAAAGATAAATACATGCATTATTCTACCCATAGGCTTTCCCGTATTTTCCAATCAAAATGACATTAAGCTCAATCAAGATCACAAAGGTCTTTCAAGGCTTGTAATGAGGCTGAGGGTTAAGGTATGACCATTTTGACTTAGTGACTTCTACCTTCATGAAGCATGACATGCATTTCACTTTTATCATTTTGTTTCACTCTTTTTTATTTTCACAATCCACCCTATGCTCTTTTAAGCATGACTCATTGGACACCCCATTATTTTATCCATTGTACAAATTTTATGTCAACAATTCTTTTCTTTCTCAATCTTTTTCTTCTCTTTTTTTTTATATGGAGGGATTCCATCTTTTTCAACTAGATTCTTCAAGAGTGAATTTCTCAAAAGGATCAATGTTTCGTGAAGGTTTTAAGTGGAAAGGAAGAAGTTTAAATGTGCTCAAGTTTCATCCAAAGAAGAGGGTCAAACGGTGCCAAACAAGGTTTACACTCTCACAAGGTGGTCACAAAGATGTATAATAACAATTTTGGCTCACTCTCCCTAATTTTGCCTAAGATCATCTCTCTCATTCACCTACGTTAGTTAATTAAACTAATGGGGCAAGTTCTAGGTATTACCAAGCATATTTCAAGGCAATCTCACCACACATGGCATTCAACACAACTATCAAACAAGAATCTACCATTTTAGCTCACGTGCAACGATTATCACAAGATTCATTTCGACAACCCGCCAATCACAATGAGATGCTAAGAGTTCACATATGACTTATGCAACTCAAATTTACCTCATTGGAATTGCACACACATCATTCAATCAAGAGCACTATTCAAGTCATCGGTATTGATCACAACCGAAACTCAAATTTGCAAGAGAACAATCACATTCACAAACATCAAGAGGTGACAAATATTTAATTTGGGTCAAAACCAACATTCACATTAAAAAACCAATGGATCAAAAATCAATAGTCACAAACAAAATCAAGCATTCCTAACGATCGTTCACAACAAGAAAATTATCCATAAAATAGCCCAAAAGAGGTAGGTATAAATATACCTCACCCCGCCAAACAAAACTAGCAATTGTCCCCAAATGCAAATGAAATACAAAGTCTGAAAATAAAGCTGAAAAGAGTCAAGATCCCCTTGTCAGGCTAAGCTTGAGGTGAACTCTGCATATCTGTGACTCCCTCAGTTAGGGCATTAGTGCCCGGCTCAGCTCCATCATTTGCTCCACTAAAGCTCAACATTGATGTATCCCTAAGAGATGCCTCCATAATTGTCTGCACCATCGCACCCTCGAGGTCCTCCAGGTAATCATATATTGTAAAATCTCATGCACCAATCTCATCCTCATCAGTCTTGGGAGCATCAGAATCGGCATCCTCATCAGTCACAACAGCATCTCCGGTCGTAGTAGCCGGAGGGATCTAAAAAATGGCTGGCAACTCTGTACTCGAGTCGGGAAGGTACACCATGCTGAATAATATAGAAAGATCCACAGATTTCAGCTCATCCACATCACGATTCAAACCATTAATATCGACCTTCAAGGACATCATATCCTTAGACTGGCTCCTACCCTTCTCACATGCCTCCACTCGCACCGTAAAGGCATCCCAAGACAAGCCATATGCATAAATCAGCTCTCGGTGCTCTCTTAACTCAGCCTAGATAGGAGCTAAGGAAGCAGCAATGGCCCTTTCAATCATCTTTCATACAACAACCTGTACTCGAAAGGCACATACATCAGTAAATTGGACCAGATGGCCCATCTTAAACAACATAGCCTGGGTCAAAGGGGACCAGGAAGCAGCAACAACTACAACAGTAGTGGAAGTAGTAGCATCAATAGCAGAACTAGAAGGGACATAAGTGGAAGTGCTAGGGGTACCTGAAGGCTCACCGACCTGAGTATGAGCGGCTGTGTCAGTCTGTAACATCTCCACATCAACAACTGGGGAGGTGTCCACCAGTGTAGTTCTTCTCCTCTCCTCCTTATCCCTAGTGAACACGACCTCGATCTTTTGGATGTCAGTAGAGGAAGTGGGAGTCACTTCCACATCCGTCTTCTCTATTAATGGCACTCGGGCATGCCGGTATAACTCCGTAATCAACACCGGGAATGAAAGAGAAGTCTGACTCTATTTGGCCCTCATGGCTATTTCCTACTCTATAGTCAGGCAGAGATTTAGTCTATCCCGGTCAATGATGCAGCCCAACAATGCAGCTTTCAAATGCCTGAGTATAGACTCATTTTTTGAGGGCATCAAAGTGCTGTTGATAAGACCAAATCAAAACCTGACAACCACATTTAAATCTTCTTCTCTATCAGAACTCCTGCCTCAATCCAAGGCGGTGTGACATATGAGATTAGAGGAGCGAACCAACCCTTCAGATCATCCAGGGTCTTCTTCTATATCTGATCCACTAAGAAGTGGATTATGTTCATCATACACACTAACACCTCATTAATATCGGTGCTGCTGCATTTAACTCTTCTTCCCCGCACCACTACATGATACACATGTGTAAAAGAACTAGCCTTCTTCTTTCCCTTTGGCAGTAACTTCATGTACTTGGTATAGAACTCTCAGACCAAGAAGGAATGTAGGAGCCTCGGGGCCTGGTGAAGATCTTCTTCTATCTCTTTTCTTTGATCATTGCATTCTGGCACATATTGTTGCCACCACTCTTATTCCCAGGAAATGATCTCTGAGTAGTATCTCTATTCGGGACACGTTTGTTCTATACTGCTTACTTAAGAAGTATCACATTAATTGGGTGGTTTGGTTCAAAGAATACATGCTGGAAAGTGCTGAAGACCCTAATGCATCTGCAAGTTGCCTTATGGGTTAGTCATCTCGCACATCCTGGTGGATTGTGGATCTCTCTATGTTTACACGTGTCATTATTAATGCTACTTGTGACTCTCGTACTTTCTCTAGTATGGGGTATGTGTAGAAAGAAGACAAATGGGTGTAAAAGGACTCTGTTAAAACGAGAGCTAAGACCGTCAAACCCACAAATATCTGCAAGGTCAGCTTCCCTCCTGATGTAGGACAATGATGAACTCAAGACTTGCATTCTGGCGGTGGAACGTGGTTTGGAGACTGTTCATGATGTTGTTGAAAAGTTATTTCGCCTTTAAAAGGATACGGGTACTGAAGTTGGTAAGTTGTATATTGCTATGATTGGCATAAAATAGGAAGGAATCTCCAAAGTCAACAAGTTGACTCTCTCAAGAGTGGAGTCAGCTCCTCCAACAATGATCTTGTTGTCACTGTCCAGACCTCTTACTCCAGTCTCTCTCGAAATTTGGAAGACTCTTACAGCTCCTTCTGTGAAAAGTCCATCAACACCCTCAAAATACTTTTTGGGTGATCGCTAAAATCTAATCCTGGATCTTTTACTTTTTGTCTGTTACTTTTGAACTATCTTTCAATAGGGTTTTGTCCCTACCTTTTTCTGTCTTTTGGATTGCTTATTGAGGACTCTTTGTCCTCCTAAATGTTGCTATGCTATTATTTGCTGCTACATGTTTTAGCTTTATCCTGTGTCCCCTCGCTTTTTTCTTTTTGATTATGCCAAAGTGGGAGAGTTTGTTTCCCACATTTTTCATAAAGGCAGGGGGGCTAACACAAATAATGAAGCCAGAAAGGCAGGGGGAGCTACGAATCAAACTGGATCTACAAACAAACACATCAAGGAAATCAGGGAAGCTCCATTATCTCTCTAAAACATTATATTAAATTGTGAATTAATAGTCATTATAAAAAAGGGAGAGATTGTTAACCTCATAAAATCAGTTGATTTTGATAAACGACTCTCACCAATTATTTGTACCCTTCGCAAGAAAAGAACTAAAAAAGAAAATGAGTCAAGCATATAGCACCAAGAAGGAAAGATATACGATCTGATCTCTAAAAGTACTGGAAGAAAGGAAATCCATGATTAGAGGAACTCCTAATCAATTCAAGATAGCTAAAATCCTAGAGACAGTTCAATCAAGCAAAGACAAATTCAAAGATCAGCAAACCAGCCTAGAATCAAGTGGTCCACCAAGAGAAGGAAGAAAAACCAATCAAGCCGAGATTTGAGAAGATCATCTCAAGAAGGAAGTAAAAAGAATTGATCATGCACATATCTAATATGGACATGAATCATCATATCTCCTCAATCAAGGAATCCCTTAATAACCTTGATTGAAAGAAACACAATTCAAGATAGCTAAAATCCTAGAGACAGTTCAATTAAGCAAAGACAAATTCAAAGATCAGCAAACCAGCCTAGAATCAAGTGGTCCACCAAGAGAAGGAAGAAAAACCAATCAAGCCGAGATTTGAGAAGATCATCTCAAGAAGGAAGTAAAAAGAATTGATCATGCACATATCTAATATGGACATGAATCATCATATCTCCTCAATCAAGGAATCCCTTAATAACCTTGATTGAAAGAAACACAATTCAAGATAGCTAAAATCCTAGAGACAGTTCAATTAAGCAAAGACAAATTCAAAGATCAGCAAACCAGCCTAGAATCAAGTGGTCCACCAAGAGAAGGAAGAAAAACCAATCAAGCCGAGATTTGAGAAGATC